>SNQJ01S0004524.1:59861-70006 GCA_010110895.2 Picea sitchensis
TACTAGTTCCTTTTCTGAAATGATTTCCTCAATAGCTTGTAGTTGATCTCTTAGCTGAGATATTTTTACAAAGTATGATGTTATGATGTCATCATCATTCATTTTCATGTCACATAGCTCATTCTTCAGACTCATCACTTGTCCAATATTTCTGACTGAGAAGAGGTTAGTTAGGGCATCGTACATATTCTTAGATGATTCAAGATGAGATATGTAAGGTATCAAGTGGTATTTTATAGAGTCCACTGTGATACTAATAATGTTGATGTCATTGTCCTTGAACTTCTCCATAACTGCAAAATTCTGAGGTTCCTTCTCTTTTCCTGCTTCAAACTGTGGTTCTTGTTAGCACATGAAATGTTCATGAGTAAAAAATTATGACCTTATTCCATGTAAGAGTCTTGGTGTCATGATAGTGTTCATCATGATGAAAGAAATAGGGGTCAGCATTGGTATCCTAAACCCTGGCCATTTTCAAGTTTGTTATACCAAAGGAGCAATTTACAGTTTCCTCTTGCAACATTAACCTTATCCACTATATTACTATGCGCTACAAATTGGCACTACAAACTCTTTGTTTTTTGATAGATCAAACCTTTCCCAATTGAGATTCATCTAGGTCCAAGGTTTTAACCTGTCAACTCATGTTTTTCTCCTTAGACGTGGAAAATCTTGCAAGATTTTCATAAAAACCTAGTTCAATTCGTGCTGCAAACCCTCTATTTTACACATAGTTGCTTCAATTCTATCTGTCTGTAGCCTCATCCAAGTTGGATTTATGTTCTTCTTTTCTCACCTCCTACTTGTATCCTTTTCATCCTCCAACTGTTTTTGTGCATACAATTACAACTTAAGTGATGATTTTGGATCTTAAGCTAAATTTAACATCTTCATATGATTCCTCCAAGGTTAATTCATGTTTCAAGAGGTTTGTAGTAGGCTTTGGAAGGATTTTCTCAACTTCTTATGCAAGTTTTAAAATTTGGAATCATTTTGGAGGTAAACATGCACCTACAGGAAAGTTCCCAGTGTGTGTTGTCAAAGGTGTTGCGAACTGGTATTTTGGGACAATTTACAACAAATTAGTACACAACAGAGTCATTGTTACATCATAACTTTTAAATTCTGATTTGGGTTCTATTGAGTTTTTTGTGGATATGAATCATAATATCATGGACTTGCTGACAAAAAATCAACCTGACCCAGTTCGTTGTTTGGGAGAAAAGTTGAAATCATCACCTACAGGAAAGTTCGTAGCGCATGCTTTCAAAGGCGCTGCAAACTCTAACAGATTGATAAATTTGAGTTGTAGGAGGGATGCCACCTGTCTGAGGGGGTTTGAATGGTTTCCTACGAGGTATTTGGACATGAGGGACATGTTTTCTACCACCATATCAAGCAACATGACTTGTTTCAAAAGGCATTTATCACAATAGACAAGATCCAAAAAAATAGGAGCTAGGTGGATTTTTTGTTTCACCTTGTTGTAACAACTCCTAGAGAAAAGGGAATCCAATGAAACCACTTGGGATTCGACCTATTTAGAGTAGGAAGGATGATACACTATATATAGGAGTTTTTTTGTTGAGGAAAGGGTTGGATTCATGATCCAAGAGAGGAGAGAGTTGGAGGATCAATTTAGCTACTTATTTGTAAGCCTGAGGTCCTATTTGTAATCAACATTTCTACCATTAAAGATTCATGAGAGTTGTTTATCAGATTGTATTCTTTGTTTTCAATTTCTCTTGTCATCCTCTTGCTTGAATATATTACAATTTTTTAGTATCATAGCTGCCATGGATTGATGAATTCATGAACATGAGAGGATCTATTGTAGCGTTTCCATTAAGTCATTGTTTATTGTTTAAGCAATATTTAATATGTTTGCAGAAAAGATCTCTATACGATGAATGTTCTTCCTTTTGTCATATTATCTATGCTTCTACCCATATTTATATAAAGCCTTTATCTGGTATACAATTTAATTGTCTTTTATTTGTGGGATGTTATGACTCCATGCCCAATGGAATGCCTCTGCAGGCAATTTGTTTCCCTCTCCCTTTCTTACTCAGTCTTGCTGATCCACTCAAGTATAAACTTGTTTTAACCATTTATATTCTGATGGGTACTAGGCTTACATCTACAACAGTCTAGGTGTGACTTATATTGCTAACATTTTTGGTTTCGTTGTCAGGGATGAAGTTGAAGATCTTCCCTAGGTTGTACGACACATATTAGTACCAGTTCTTGATGGTGAGCAAGGATTGGTGATAGAACAGATTGCAATTTTTCACCATGGTGACTCCACACATTTGAATAAACTTGTTGGTGATTCAAATCAAGTTACAGGACTCCACTGAGGAACGAGCGTGAACATAAAATGCAAGGAAGATGCAGGAAGTCCAGGTATCAAGATATATGTTTTCTTCAAGATCTCATATTCTTTTTTATTAGTTATTTCCTATCCTTTCCTTCATATATCAGGAGAATCATCCTTTACTTTCTTTACTTTGATGACCATAAGCCTACTACTGTATATCCCTCTTTGAAAGAAGAAGATATCCATTCTTCTTAGATAGTTGATGTTGACCCTAGTCCTTCATATGAAACACATGAGAACAATGTTTGTATTCAAATCCTTCCTGAACATGATCAACTCTATAACCACGTGAATGATACAATTGATTCACTGCCTTCTATGATCATAGTACCATCTTATACCACCACTATTGGAATTTGAAATCAATCCATTAAACCTCACTTTCAGCCTACTGATGTTCTTTCCAGAAAAAAAGAAAAAATGTTTAAAACGTTAAAGTTGCCATCTACTCTTCATCCTTACCCTCCAATTTTTTTATAATATCTGCCTCTTTTTGTTGGAGAAGATCATATTATAGCTGAGAATCATTTGGGATATTTTCAAAATGTCATTGACAATTTGGAAATCATGCATGAAGATGTTGCTTTGTGGTTTAAAAATCTAGAGGTTGGTTCCATTGGTTCGTGGGTTGAGTTATTTGGTGCATTTTAAAGGTACCAGGGAGATAAAAAATCTCTTGACTTGTACTTAGCTGAGTTTTATGATTTGAAAAGAGGGGAGGACGAAGCTCTTTCTATTTTCAACAGGAGATTTTATAGCTTTTATTGTAGTATGCCTTTAGATATCCGACCTCCTGAAGTTGTTGCTAGACTGTGTTATGTAACAAATCTTCATCCATATTTTTCTCTTCTACTCCTAGAAAGGAGGATTGTCACCTTGCAACAAATGTTCACTGATGATCAAGAGGTTGAGGACAATCTCAAAGCCTGTGGAAAATTTTCAGATCAAGTTAAGGATGAGGAGTGGAATGCAGACATAGCTGACAATGAACATGAACAAGAGGGATGCCATGAGGAGGAGTTAGCAGAGCATCCTGTTGAGGAGAAAGATGTTGTCTCTATTTTTGTTAATTATGATCTTCAGGAAGCCTTTTGTTTACCTGTATATGATGAGTACAATAACTATGATGAGGCTGATTTCTAAAAAATATCATAAATATCCTTTCATCCAGAAAATGATTATTTTCAACAGTCTTATGAAAACATTCAATGCATTTATGACAATTATGAACTCTATCATAGGGAACATTGTGACTTAGTTGGAGGTAAGTCATCTCCCTTATTATTTTCCTCATTTAAGATTTTGAAAGAAAAAATTGAAGTTTCTTATAGAGCAGAAAGAGTTGAGCTACAAAATTACACAAGTTTTTTGGAATATAAGGATAACATTATAAGTCAACAACAACCTTTCCATGCTATTAGTGATCCTATGGTTCTCTATATGGAGAATTTTATTGAGGTTGAAATGCATGATAAGGAAAATAATCAGACTGTTGCCTTTTGTTCTGAGAATGATCTTGCATTTGAAAACTTAGAACAAGAAAAATTAGCATTCGAAGAAAATGATACATTGAAGAAAGAATCTTGTATGTTACTATATACTTGTGAACAGGAAGGAACTATAGACACATGCTGTCCTTTCCTTTTTATCGATCAACACGTGGTATTCACTCATATTCTTCAAGATCCTTTTGCATTTCTGTTGGAAACATCAGAGAAAGAGACCTTTATGAGTTACCTAGAATCAGTTAGTGGAATTGGTTCTTCAAAGTGGATGATTTTTTAGATTGGATTTAATTTTCAATTTGAATTGCCATTAAGCAGGGTTATGCAAGGAATTCAATCAGTAGAAAAGGTCGTTGCATGGATGCATTGGATTTTTTTATGTCACCTGATCAATCATCTCAGAGATTAGGTTAGAAGTAGGGGAATAAGATTATCATACGAGCATTTTAGTTTCTTTTAGTTTCTTGGTTTGCAGTAGATCAGCAATAAGACTATGTATCCCAATGGATAAGGCACTAAAAATACAATGTCATTGGCAACTCACAGGGAGCATGCCATCCCCTGTGGAGCCAATGTTAGCACATGAAATGTTCAAGAGTAAAAAATTCAGACCTTAATCCATGCATGAGTGTCATGATAATGTTCATCATCATGAAAGAAATAGGGTACATCATTAGTATCCTAAACCCTGGCCATTTTCAAGTTTGTTATACCAAAGGAGCAATTTACAATTTCCTCTTACAACATTAACCTTATCCGCTATATTTCTATGCGCTACAAACTCTCTACTTTCTGATAGATCAAACCTTCCTCGATTGAGATTCATCTAGGTCCTTTAACTCATATTTTTCTCCTCAGACATGGAAAATCTTGCAAGCTTTTCATAAAAACCTAGTTCAATTCGTGCTGCAAAACCTTTGTTTTACATAGAGTTGCTTCAATTATGCTTGTCTGTAGCCTCATCCAAGTTGGATTTATGTTCTTCTTTTCTCGCCTCCTACTTGCAGTCTATTCATCCTCCAATTGTTGTTGTGCATACAATTACAACTTAAGTGATATTTTGGGTCTTGAGCTAAATTTAGTATCTTCATATGATTTCTCCAAGGTTAATTCATGTTTCAAGAGGTTTGTAGCAGGCTCTGGAATGTTTTTCCCAGCTTCTTATGCATGTTTTAAAGTTTGGAATCATTTTGGCGGTAAAAGATGCACCTACAGGAAAGTTCGCAGTGCATGCTATCAAAGGCACTGCGAACTGGTATTTTGGGACAGTTTGCAGCAAATTAGTACACAACAGAGTCATTATTTCATCATAACTTTTAAATTTCGATCTGGGTTCTTTTGAAATTGTTTTTGGATATGAATCATAATATCATGGACTTGCTGACAAAAATTTAGCCTAACCTAGTTCGTTGTTTGGGATAAAAGTTGAAATCATCACCTACAAGAAAGTTCACAACGTATGCTGTCAAAGGCGTTGCAAACTCTAACAATTTGATAAATTCAAGTTGTAGGAGGGATTCCACCTATTTGAAGGGGTTCGAATGGTTTCCCAGGAGGTAGTTGGACATGAGGGACATGTGTTCTATCACCAGATAAACCAACATGACCTGTTTCAAAAGACATTTATCACAATAGACAAGATCCAAAAAAATAGGAGCTAGGTGGATTTTTTGTTTCACCTTGTTGTAACAACTCCTAGAGAAAAGGGAATCCAATGAAACCACTTGGGATTCAAACTCTTTAGAGTAGGAATTATGATACACTATATATAGGAGTTGAAGGGTTGTATTCATGATCCAAGAGAGGAGAGAGCTGGAGGAGCAGTTTAGCTAATTATTTGTAAGCCCAAGGGCATGTTTGTAATCAAAATTTCTGCCATTAAATATTCATGATATTTGTTTATCAGATTGTATTCTTTCTTTTTCATTTCTCTTGTCATCCTCTTGCTTGAATATATTGTAGGTTTTGAGGATCATAGCTTCCATTGATTGATGGATTCATGAACATAAGAGGATTTGTTGCAGCTTGCCCATTAAATCATTGTTTATTGTTTAAGAAATATTTAATATGTTTGCAGAAAGGATCTCTGTACGATGGATGTTCTTCCTTTGGTCATATTCTCTATGCTTCTACCCATATTTATATAAATCATTTATCTCGTATACAATTTAATTGCCTTTGATTTATATGATATTATGACTCCATTCCCAATGGAATGCCTCTACAGACAGTTTGTTGCTCTCTCCCTTTCTTACTCAGTCTTGTTGATCCACTCAAGTATAAACTTGTTTTACCATTTGTATTTTGATGGGTACTAGGCTTACACCTACAACAATCTAGGCATGACTTATAGTGCTAACGATTCCATGATCTTCCCTTTTACGATATCCAACACTTTATTCTTGGCAAGGATGAGGTCAATCCTTGTCTTCCATGCTCTAAAGTTAGAAGCTCCTTCTAACTTGTTTTCTGACTTCATAGAGTAAGTCATGACTTCTTTGACTTGGTCAACCTTTGACTTTGAATTGGTTAATCTTTGACTTTGACCAAAAACTAAAACTTGATGCCTTGGATTATTGAGAGTACCAGGAGGTGCGCTAGGCTAGGGCACACTAGGCTATCAAGGAATTAGGTCAAGATCTTCACTTAAGGTGCCTCAACAAGAGGGTTAGGGTTTCACTACTACAACAAAAACTCTGACTACCACTGCAATTGCAACTAAGAAAATCCTCCCAATCTATCTTCCAGTGGTTAGACTGTTTGAAGGTAGTGTGGGCCCATAACTTGTTAGAAAAATATGTGTGCTCGTTTCACCATAGACAACATAGCAATATTTTCACCCAACCATAGGCACAAACGCCACACCCAAGCACCTTAACCTTGACAGACAAAATAATTCTAGAATCAAACCAATAGCCAACCAAGGTAGCACACCTTTCTCCAAGGCTAGCGCACCAAGCAAGAATAACCAAAGACCAAGAAAAAATTCCAAACCATAACCAATATACCAAGTCACCATTGTTGCAACTGCATTTGTCCTCCAGTCATGCACACTTTTTGTCCTTATGCAGTTGTGAGTGAGTGAGTGACAAATGAGCTCTAGCGCCCTCTATTTATATTTCTCCATCTCACTTGACTGGGATGAGTTCTCTTTCTAGAGGATAATAACTCAATATTAAATATTCTCTTGAGACGACTTGTCTTTTAGGGTTATTATCCAACGTTTTAGGGTTTCTCTTGCTTCCCGAAATATTCTCATCTCGTCAAAGGTTACATGTGGAGGTTAATACCTCCTACAACTGCCATAATATCAACAGGTTTTTTCTATGACCTTTGAAAGCTTATTAAAAACCTAATGATGAGAACCATAGAAAGGAAAAGTAAGAGAGGGCAGAAATAATATACCTCATTCAGTTGTGAATTTGTTGGGGTTCACCATTTCTTAAGCTCTTTCTCTTTCAAACAACTTGTATATAGTTTCTAAGATTAACATTGTTGTATTTGGAGATGTCCAAACTACTTTACCTCTGTCCCTTTATATCCTTTACCCTTGCTCCTACTCTTACCTTTGTCTTTGTTGCCTTTGCTTCTTATGCTAGTGCTTCTTTTGCTAATGCTATCTATGTATCGAGATTATTCAAAGGATATAGATTTGATGGTACCTCCACCCTTGCCTTTGTATCTCTATCTTGGTGAACCCTGAACTCGATGTCTTGGTGAACCTTGAACTCAATCTTGAGTTGTATTATCCCCTTTCTTAGTTTACCACCAACTGGTTAAATGAGGGAGGGAGGAGCTTAACAACCACCCCCTCACGTTGGAAAAGTATATGGGGAGAAGGGGGTAAGCCCAAACCAAATTGTACAATCACCTAGCTAGAAAAGAAAGCGAGTGTCAAGTGGAAATGAACTAAAATCTTCTTAGATCGAGGGGAAATCCTCAAAGATACAAATCGATGTGGGGTGGAATCAAGTTGAAACAATAAGTATTATATTTTGAAGCATATTAAGTCAAGAAATAATTTTTGCATAACGCTTGTTTACTTATTTCATGGGTTGGGTCTATACTTACTTTATGCACAATAAAAGTGTAAATCCAAGGCCAAGTTATTATACGTAATTACTTAAAATAAATCGCAACTTGCATCTCTAATTACTTAAAAAGACAGTGTGCCAATGCCAATTTATTATACGTAATTACTTAAAATAGAGCACAACTTGCCTCTCTAATTATTTAAAATATCGCCTGCTTGAAGCTTAATAAATATTTATTGACGATCCAAAAATTCCTCTCTTTTTCTATGCCATGCCATCTAATATACGGTCTAAAGAATCATCTCTCTTTCTACACCATGTCATCTGATCTATGGTCCAAATAATCATCTCTTTTTATGCGCCAAACAATCTGATCTACGTTAGCTAAAACAAAAAGGCATGATATGATTTTATGTTCTTTTGAATTATTATAATAGACCACAAAATTGCAAATCACAAAGGAATGATACTGCAATCAATCACAACAACCAAACCATTATTATTAAATTCCAAAAAAGACAGAAAGAAATGGGCCTCCTTAGTACCTCACCATCACCCATAAAAGAGGTCGATGCGGTTGGAGATCAAGTTAGAAGCCATTCCTTTGTCCTCTTCAACAAGACCACAACCTCAAACTTAGAGGAGAGGAAGAAGCACATGCATGGTATTCAAATTCAATAAATACATGAGAATGTGCTTAGTATTAGTTTATAGGGCATTGCTTGACCATCCTACCCCAACAATACGATTTTTGTCATGGTCGTAATCGTATCAAGTTTGTTACAATAGGATTTGAATTCATCTTCAAAGTTGGCATTTGAAAAGTTGTTTTATTTTTAAACATTAAAAAAATTCAAATTCCATGTCTTCACTCTCAAGTGTTAAAATTCAAACCCTAAATCACGCAAACGCAAATGCACCCAATTGTTATTGTTAATGTCATGTGGTAAGGACAACGCTTGAGAAGGCGAAGGGCGTGACCTTGCCTTGATGTTGCCATCTACTTTTGAGAGAGTTCTTCCAAATTTTCCACAGTAGAACTCATGTTATAATTGAAGTTTCGAATCTGAACCAGAATTCATCTTCAGTGCAACAAGTCGATAGTAAAAGCTATGCTTTTGCACAATATAATACTCGTAATGCTAAAAAGATTAAAATCACAAAAGTTGAATCATTAAAAATCCTAAAAACTTCAAAAACTCTAAAANAAAAAAAACACAAAAATAAATAATAAAAATAAAAACTGTACTACTATTACTATTCATTATAAATTATAAATTATATTATACACTAAATTATATACTATAATAAACTAAAGTAACAACAATGTGTATTATAAGCTATAATACTAAATACAACATAGTAACTTTTACAACATAGAAAAACACAAAAATAAATAATAAAAATTAAAAATTAAAAATGTACTAATATTACTATTCATTATAAATTATAAAATATATTATATTATATTATATAATTCAATACACTAAATTATATACTATAATAAACTAAACTAACAACAATGTGTATTATAAACTATAATACTAAGTACAACATAGTAACTTTTATAACATAGATGAACTAACCATATATTATAAAGTCTTACAATTAAGCAAAATATACCTAAATATTAATAGATTATATATCATATAAATCTATACTATATTATAAAATATTAAACGAAACATTATAATATATTATTATATTCATTTAATGTCTACACGTTCTCAAAAACTATGTAAAAATTATATAATAAATATATGAAATATAATGTAATATAATAAACTATATATCATATCTATATATTATTATAATATACAATAAATAATTTAAAAGGATTATTGGGGATGGAAAGCTTATTATGGGTTTGAAAATAGTTGTAAATCAGTTGAATTTTGGAGTTGGGATAAGAAGAAACTCCTCTTTGAGACTCTTGTTACACATGTTATTCTTTATGGATGTGAAGTCTGGGGCTGTAGTATCTCTCGTGAATCCTAGAGAAAGATAGAGCAAATAGAAAAGAATTTTATAACCTATAATCTCAAAATTAAAGAAAATACGCCCTATCCCATCCTCCTCGTAAAAACAAGCCTCTCCCCCATTGAGAGCATGGTTATGACTAGATACCTAATGTATAAGAACAAGTTAAACAACATGGAAGACAAGAGGCTACCTAAAATTGCTTCCAAATCAAGTCATAACCACCATCGACTCAAGCGAGGATGG
>SNQJ01S0004524.1:70016-138039 GCA_010110895.2 Picea sitchensis
TAATCAGAAAAAAAATTGATCTGCAATTTTCCTTGATCTGCACCTATTTTTCTTTGAGAACAACTCTAGGAATCTCGTTAAATTTTTAGACTACCTTCGATCTGAGAATTCCAATCTACAAAGTGGCTGAATCAAATGGGTCAGTTCCCATTGCTTGGAGACCTGCACTGGAAAATCATATCCTCGTACTGTGGGCACATGTTTCCCTGAATATCCATGTCTGTTCTTTGCCCATCACCATAGGCAGTGTTGTTCCCATTTGACCCGGAAACTGGTATGTTCAATAGAGTTGCTTGAGCATAGCTGCGAATTTTTAAATCACTACACCCTAAGATTTTTCCATCTGCACAGTCCTCCAGCCATCTGCACCAAATTTTATCTTGTGAAATTACTTCTGAAGCCTCTAATTGAAGTGAGAGAATAGTAAGGAGTCTGGCAGCATGTTTTTGAATATGTGCAGCAGAAGGCACACACACACTCGATGAGCTATTTGCTTTTAGATTAGCATTTTTATCTGCAGAACTAGAAACTTCACCNAAGTAGTTGTACTAATTTTAATAATGATATAACACAAAACACTATGGTGCATTGATTTTAGTGATAATACGGTGAAAAATGATTTAGTGCATTAATTGAAGAAATGATACTAAGGAAATTGATTAGGTACATTGATTTCAACATCAAGATAGTAAAAATTATCAAGTCAAATGAATTTAATAATAGCACAGTGAAAATCAATTTCAAAGTATATATTATAAGGGCGTTGTCTAATTGTTCTATGAAATGACTTTTTTTCGTCGGAATCTGATGACATAAATCTGCATGAAATCACTAATTTTTGTTGTTTAAAATTCATTTATGAATGCAAAAATGGATTCAACATGCTGAAAACCCCTGGGGAACTCGAATTATATAGAAATAATCACTCAAATATGCGGATCTAACAATTTCTCGTCAGATTTCGGGCAAAAGTCCCCGGAATATATTACTGGAAAAGAGGCATTTCGTAGAACGTTTAGACTACGACTATTATAAGTTGAAGTCAACTACTTTGTTTTCTTGGGTATTGTTCATCTATTAGTATTTACAGATTAAACCATTATAATATTAAGATATGTACAATTTTAACACACACACACACATATAATGCATTAAAATCGAAAGCATAAAATAAAATGTAAATAGAATTATGTGGAACATATGACTTTTGAGAAGGAACTATTAATATTGGAAAGCAAGAGAGACATAGTTATATATCTTGAGTTAAAAGTTGGGAGACCACCTTCATTGTAATATTATATTTCTCAAGTTAAAGGTTTGAATTGTCTTGAAAATCAATTTCCTTTCTCATCTATAGATGTGAAAAGATGAGAAAGCTATTACGAGTGGGTAAAAGAGAAGGTTAAGAAGACATATTAAGTTTGACCACTATATATTATTTGTCATAAGGGATACTGTTACTTTCTTACTATTCGTCTTTCTTTATCATTGAACATTGTTACTTTATTACTGGCCACCTTACTATTTATGTAACTTTTGAACTGTCCTTCTTGATAATACTCTCTAAAGTTTGAAGTAAGTTTATTTGTTGTCATTTAAGTAACAACCCTACATGGGCCTGAGCACATCACACCTTCCACCTCTATTAATAAATATTTTTCACGCAAAACCACTCTCGCGTGTGAATGATTGAAGCTTACTCCATGCCATGCCATCCATTAATAGATGGATGAGGACAATACAAACTAGTAATAAATTTGCACAAACTAGTAATAATACTTTTGTAATTTTTGGTTTCTACCAACTATTACTAAATATTTGTTGTGCAAAAACACTATGGTACGTGCTTTCTTAAAGCTTACTCCAATCCATGTCATGCCATGCCATCCATTTCCGAATGGATGAGGACAATACAAACTAGTAATAAATTTCTACTAACCAACCGAGAAATCATGGAGGCAACAACCATGATGGATGATAATACTTTAGTAATTTTTGGTTTCTACCAACTATTGCTAAATATTTTTCATGAAAAACCACTCCCTTGTGTGTGTGATTGAAGTTTACTCCAATTCATGCCATGCCATGCCATCCATTGGTGGATGGATGAGGATAATATAGAATAGTAACATTTTTTTACTAACCAACCGAGAAATCATGGATAAAAGTATCCTTCTTGATAATACTCTCTAAAGTTTGAAGTAAGTTTGTTTGTTTTCATTTAAGTAACGACCATGCATGGGCCCGATCACATCACACCTTCCACCTCTATTGATAAATATTTGTCATGCAAAGTCACTCTCGCGTGTGCGTGATTGAAGCTTACTCCATGCCATTCCATCCATTGACAGATGGATGAATTTGTACTAACCAACTGACCGAGAAATCATGGATTCGACATCCATGATGGATGATAATACTTTTGTAATTTTTGGTTTCTACCAACTATTACTAAATATTTGTTGAGAAAAAACACTCTGACATGTGATTTCTTGAATCTTACTCCAATTCATGTCGTGTCATGCCATTCATTGGTGGATGGATGATGAGAATACAGACTAGTAATAAATTTTCACTAACCAACCAAGAAATCATGGATACAACATCCATGGTGAATGATAATACTTATGTAATTTTTGGTTTCTACCAACTAGAGCACAACTACCAACCTTTTCTTTGCATGTTTTCCATCATCACGAATCACACAACACTATCATCCACCATATCACATATGTGAATGGGAATATACATTATCCATGATTGTTTTCCTTGGGTTACTTTTCTTTGATTTTAGTTTTCACTGATAATTCTCTAATAAGGATGATCCCTACCTGCCATTATAAGATCCCTATGCCTTTCTTTTCTTCAAACTTTCCCTTTTCTCTTACTCTATGCTTCCAACATACATAGAATTTTCTACTTCCTTTTGACTTCTCCTAACTCTAAAACACATAAATACCAAATTATATAGATTATGTTCACAAGCTAAATATAAAATCCTCCGGTAGGGGGAAATATAGCTCAGTATCACCCTAGATCGAGATCTAGGTTGTGGGTGGGAGTAAATAGTTTAAAATTATTTCAAAATATGTGTAGTGGAGGCAGTGATCCACTCATTTACTCAGTTAACCGAATTGAACCATACCATATACACCAGAAACCATCCGATCCATCCAGTAGGAGCAATAATTGGCAAAAGTGGGAGGAGAGAGCTCCAAGAAAGCTAGCATGTATACTTCGATAGGCATCTTAAACAATAGCATATCTAGTCCATCCTTTGAACGTAACCATTCCCTGGCAGGGGAAGGTGCAGGTTCTTCGCATAGCCCACCCATTTCGAAAACAAGACAAAGGACATGATTGGGTAACTTATTATTTTCCTAACAAGGTAAATATAAAATTGACAGAAATGACTAGGAAAATTGAGCACAATAATGTCAAGGGAAGGTGAAGGTACAGATGGAGGGTTTTACTGAAGGTAATAGAACCAGTGAATTTCAAGCCAGACGCTATAGCATAGCATGGAATTAAATTACTAGGGGTGATGGGCCAAACCCACAATCGATCAAATTAATTAATGGTTGAACATTCAATCATTATATAACAACATGAAACTTGTTTAAAAAATAATAAAAGATATTGTAAATGACAGAATCAGAGGTATCCAAAATGATGGGAACCGTAATTGACAAAAGTGTTGGAACATTGGGTTCCTTGGTAAACCTCACCTTTTCGGATTAAGGGAGTTGAAAAATTCTTTGGGCCGACCGTAGACTAAATATGGTTGACTGTTTCCACATTTGGATTCCAAATCCACCTTTTATGGATAGCTAGAACTGACACGGTTCATGGTTGTTTGGTTTGGTCCATGACCAAACCTATTTATAGATGATCCCTCAAATTGGTCTATCATCATTGGATCATGAAGATCAATTGCGCTTCAGTGCAACGATGCCTTTAAAAACCACCACTACTTTCGGATTTATGTTCTCCTCTACAGTTATTTGTCTGACCGAACATGGTATCAAATTTATTGGGTTTGTAATCTCGGGTTCGCAAAGAATGAGAATGAGGTTGAGACAATGGTGAAGCCATTATGGATGGATCTTTATTGAGTATCTAGGTCGCTTGTGGTTTTTTGTGTGTCCTGTTACCCCCCTAGCCTAGGGGTAACTAAGGAGATGATGTCGCGAGGCCCGTAGGTAGTAGACATGGAGTGATGAGAGCTAGAAGACTACTAAAGCCCACATTGAGCAGACATATCCCCTCCTCTCCACCACACATCACCATTCATTGTCAGTAGCATAGTAGCGTCTGCCACACCATCCTGGTCCACAGAGCACAATAGGTCTTGCTTCATGAGGTAAAAATTCGAGTCTCATGGTAAGTGTCACTTTAATAATTGAATCATTTGAGCATGTTGCAAAGAGTCCTTTCTTGATTACAAAACATTTTCTTGGAAATTATACCTTTTTCCTTATTTCACCTTAGTGGTTGACATGGTATTCTAGTAAGTTGATCACCCCCAGGAAAAGATTTGATATTGGGGGGTATCCTTGAAGGGTCGTCATACCATTCCTGCTCATACTTACCACTTTCCACACTCCTTCCCCTCTGATTCCTCATCTTTTGTTTTTTTGGGTTCATTGACCCCTAGAAGGGATTTTACCTCATTTCATGGGAAGAAGGGGATGAAGGCCCAGAGGTATTGTAGCTAGCACTGTAAAAGTAAAAATCCATTACTTATCCTGCTAGATGCTCGCCCTAAGGTCTTGAGAGCCATGAAATTCTTCTCCATAAAAATGAAGGACCTTTAAAAATAAAAATGTCTTGCTTAATGGGAGAATGCATTGTAATGTCCTTTAATTTCTAGTGCATATGGAAGTCAATGTGTTCTAACATAAAGTGACATTGTGGTTCTCTTGTTCTTTCCATTGTGCATAACACTCAATGTTCGAAGCATAAAAAGAAAGGCAAATAAGGGGCTTGGAAAAATGTTGCATTGCAAACGAAAGGATGCAACGCACCCTACACAAAGGCACCTATAAATGAGACAATATAATCTCTTGATACGCCAAGAACCCCATGCCCAAGAGTACTTGCCCCCATCCACTGCATACTCATTACATGGTCTAGAGAGGTTTTTCTTGGGAAACATTCCTTGACTTGGGGATTGGCCTACCCAATAGGGCACCATTGCACCTCTCCCATATCTAAATTTGGTAAAGTTTATAAGGTCTTTGAGCATGTGTCTAATTTGAAAAGGGGGGACTTAATGCACTTGTTTGGGTGGTTATTTTATTAAATGTGGATTACTTGGCATGATACATGTGACTTGTGGACTCTTGGAGGGCGTATTTTCTTCTCTTTGCAGGACGTTGCCCTGTGAAAGTTATTCATGGAGGGACTAAGCCAATTAGACCTTCATAGGGGCTTGAAATCCCATTTGATGGATGTTGCACCCCACTCATTGAAGGCCTAGAATGATGAGCATTGCACCTTGGAGGACTTCCCTAGGACATGAAGGAGGTACAATATGATGAATAAGGGATGGAGTCACCCTCCTATAACAAAACATATCTCTTGGGTAGCTTGATGTCACATATTTTGGAGAATGTTTGGCCATTTTAGTGCACTTGGTGGTGTTGTGGGCTTGAAGCCCCACCTTGTTGCTTCATATGGGGATGACATGGCACATTTCTAGCATGACGTTCTAGCCTTTGGAGGCTTGTCTTCACACGTTCCACCTTCGAGGATAATTTTATGGATTTACATGCCATCATTTTGTTATTTATGCTCATTTTGTAGCTTATGTGAGAAAAAAGAGCAAAATGATTTTCTAATTAAGCATTATAGCTTAGGTTTTAGCCTAAAATTATGTATTTAATTATAATGTGGACAAACTATGACTTGAATTTCCTCATAAAAATATGAGGCAAGTCATTTTAATTTGGATATATCTCATCACTTGATAAAAACACTTCTTGGACTAGAATTCCAGACCTCTTGGACAAATCACTATTTCTCTTTTCTTGTCATAATGGATGCACCTCTTGTTTATTGGACAATTAAAGGCTAGAGCCTTCTCTTGATGGTGTTTCTTGGAAAGTTGTTGGATGATATTTGGTAGTAAAGGGTCTTTTTCATGTTTTCTCTTGGATTTGGTGAGTAATTTCTGCAATTTATTGTCATCCTTCTTGTTTAAATTCAAGAAATATATCTTAAAACCCTAGGAGGAGTAAAAGGGATTACACCTTCCACTAAGATTTATTCCTCTTTGCTTTTGAAGGGATATAAGTCTTGCAACAAGGAGTAAGAGGGTTTACACCCTTGTTGCAAGGCTTAGATAGGGTTTATTTTTCTAGGAAGTAAGAGGGTTTAGACCCCTAGAGAAACATTAAACCCTAGTTCATCTTGGATTCCACACTAGACGATTTGGAAGGATTGTTGTTGGGTTCTATAAGGGTTTAAATCTCAAAAAAATATCTCTTCTTCCTCCTTGTTTAGTTTTCCTTTCAATGAAGAGACTTCATTCACCCAATAACAAGCCACTAATCTTTGCATTGGAGATTGTTAATTGTTGCATTGGTAAATGTGAAAATTGATGGTTTGTAATTGTTCAAGTTGGAAATGAAATTTACATGCTTTAGACTCTATTATGTTCCAAGGAAATATTGATTGGTCAAGTGGGCAGTTTGTTGTAATAAAAATTAAGCTACAACCATTAGGGATGCAGTAAACTCTCTTTCTCAACAAGTTTTCTTCACTTTTGACCACTTAAATTTGCATGTAAGAAGTGAAATATGATCTACCTTTCAAGGGATATTGATTGGGTGGCTTGATTGCTGATTTTGTTGGTTAAAATTTTTTGTTGTAAAAATAATAAGATACAAATCATAATATTTTTCTGATAATTCGTTCTTACACCCTTCTTTTGTCATCTAATTCATTGTTTTAAGCATTGGAATATTATCTCTAAGTGCACGCTAATTTGTCGAATATTATATGTTGGTTAGATGATGTAATTTATAGCTATTATAAATTTTTCATTGCTGATATATAATTTTTTATTGCTGCAATTTTGGGATAACAAGGTTTCTTGTTGATTCCCCTCTTGTCTTGGGGCTTATATCATCATATATTTTATTGGTTTGGCTTGTCTAACATTGTTTTGCATGTACACAACATTGGAAACCTTTTCATTGACCTATAATAATACCCCATCAAGCCTCAAGATCCTCCAATCATGACTTATAGGGGTGGTTCCTTCAGCACTTGGCCTTTTCCCTTACAATCCCCCTAGGGTCACCCAAGAAACCTCCCTTGTGTTGGAATTTTCCATCATTAAAACGAGGGGATATATATTGAGGTGACAATGATAAGTGTCCCCACTTATGTCACACACGTGTTTCTTGGGTTTGGCTTTGCCCAAACTACAAACTACGTGGTAACATGTTGTTGGAAAAGCAGTTTTGGGATACAGTTTTGGGAAAAATACCAAGTATAGAAGAATTGTGCAAGAGAAGAATGAATATTAGGGCATGCACCGCTGAGGCGCATCTAGGAGGATAGTGAGCAGTAGAGGCACATCAAGAAGTATAGTGTGCAGTGAAATAATAATAAAGAAGAAAAAGAGAATAAAGCAGGAGAAGAAAGCATGCAAAAAGGAAGGATGACAGCTCAACAAACTAAAGATGGAAGGACCCGCAAAAGTAGGAAGAACAAGCAGTTAGAGTGCAAACGCAACATGAAAATGGGAATGTAGAAGAAAGCATCTGAACATCCAGTTAATTGAATTACCCATGCAATGTAATGGGTTTTTGGGATGAACCAAGTAGGGTTTTAAACCTAGATTGTATGTATAAGTATGTAATGGGTTGGGATAATAGGGGTTCCTTATTGTTGGTTCCCTCGCTTGGTTATTTTTGTGTAGTATTGGGGAGTCTTTTCAAAATTTTCGAGAATTCATGTCAATAAGAAGGTTGATAGGATATGTTGGGAAGGGAGAGAATCAATGTCTAAATGTAAGGGATGATGCAAAGAGAGAGAGGCTTGCACTACAGAGCAACTAGGCTAGTAGAAGAGAAAGATAACATGATGTATCTTTGTAAGCGTAGTGCGCAAGCCTGAAGCACTTAAATAAAGAATAATAAAGAAGCCATTCATTGTGGACGTATCCCAGATTTGGGTGAACCACGTTAAATATTGTGTCTTATTCCTTCTATGTGATTACTTATGAATTTTGTCTGGATGCATAGTAGATTAGTTTGTATTATGTTTAATCATGGCACAATATTCATAGTTGTTACAACAATGAGTTTATGAAGTAATCTGGAATATAATGATAGTAGGAATTTGAATCACTAAGTAGTTAATACAAAACAAGGACAAAATTAGGTGCACCGAAATAATAAGATAGAATGAAGAGGATGATCACCTCCCATTCCCTTACTACTGCAAAAACCTAGTTCTTGCAGTTCCAATAGATACCTTAGGTGAGACTTCATCTGTGAAAGCGAGTGATGTTGAAAGGGCCAGTGTCTAGTGGGTTTTGTTGGTCATAGATAAATCGAAGCTAGGGTCTTACAAACCACGCGCAACGCCAAGCAATCGTTCCATTTTCGGGACCCAAAATTTTCTATTAAGGGGATATTTTGGAGGTCAACTAAGAAGGAGATCTCATAATGGTTGGAAAGGAAGAAACATGAGTTTTCTCAACAAGAGAATAAAGACTCTCGGATGAGTGATAAGCAATGGATGCAAAGGTATGTGTACACAAAACCACATGAAATTTTC
This sequence comes from Picea sitchensis, assembly GCA_010110895.2. Taxonomy (NCBI): domain Eukaryota; kingdom Viridiplantae; phylum Streptophyta; class Pinopsida; order Pinales; family Pinaceae; genus Picea; species Picea sitchensis. The sequence continues at coordinate 78,813 of SNQJ01S0004524.1, forward strand.
TTCGGCGAATTTCCAATTATTCTGAATTAGTGGCTAGAAAGATTAGTGGAGAATACTGGAAGGTACAGAGCTGTAGTGACAAGGAATTGGATACTTGAGTTGGTAATACAACTGAATTTTGTAATTAAACCAACTACTCATGCAATTGATTTTTGGATGGATAACATACTAGGATCATATATTACATAATTTTTTGTAGATTATATCCAATCATATAGTGTTGCACAAAGGGACTTTTTCAAGGGTCCACACAGAAGGTTCATGAACTCATTAGGTACGTGGATAAATATGTTTTCATGTGACAAGTGTGTGATGACGATGGAATATGACTGCTAAAGGTCCTCGTGCACATAGGGGAATCAATGGGGTGACAAGAGGATAGTCTGAGAACATGAGAGAAGGGAGGAAGTGATGAAAAAGGAAGGGAGGGACTGAGGATGCAAGAAGAGGGTATACCAGAGGAAGAATACAAGTTTGGAGTATTGCATGGAGGAAGGAGGTACAAGAGGAAAAAGTATAGGGATGAGAAAGGAGAGTTGCGCAGTGAGTTAGAGGGGAGAGAACCTTATGCAATAGCCTGAATCATGAAGATACTAATATAGGAGGAGAAGAAGAGGAGTTTCAATATAGTTTGGTAATAGAAGAACTGTTATGTCCTACTCAGATAGGGTCATGTGTCGAATCCATGACCCCATGTGCATCACCATAATAAGAAATAACAGTTGAAGACTTGTCAAGATCAATTGTAGTTAGCCAGGGAGGACATAGTAGTAGCAATCAGAGTAGTGGAAGTAATGCGTAGAGCCAGATTCAGAGTCATCCAACATCACCAAGAAGAGGGAATACACAAATAAACATGGAAGGGGTATACAACACCCTTAAACTACCCGAGTTCCATGGAATTGGGTCAGAGGACCCAAAACAACATCTATTTGTCTACAAGACAATTTGGGCCGCAAAGAATGTCCAAGACGAGGTTGTGAATATTGTGCAGTTAGAAACAACATTTAGAGGCTGTGCTTTAGTATGGTATATGAATTTGCAAAGTCCCACACCTAGAGGGAAATCCAGGACTTTGGAAAAGATAAGGCAAGCGTCATTGAAGGAGTTCAAGAATCCAAATTTGGAGTCGCAATACATCACATAACTGAAGGAGATCAAAAAGGTATAAACATAGTCAATATGGGACTTTGATCAAAGGTTCAAGGATTTGATGGGTAGACTGAATTTCCAGATCCCCAATCAACAACATCAAGAATGGTTTATTGTAGGGATTCTACCACACACTCGCAGACCATTTATTCAATAGAAGGTTGCATCACATCCTGAGGCATTGAAAATTGTAATGAAATTGGAATCATCCCTGGTAGGATACAATGGAGGAATGTTGCAAGTTCAGACACAGTTGGTTACATTTACGATTCAATTGGAAGAAATTACAAAAGGGAAGGAGAAACAAGAGAAAATCTAGTGTACCAAATGTAGGACTGAAAGCCATCACAAGGATAAATTCCAAGAATTCGTGCAGTATTTGGTGACATGAGGACTGAATCCATTATTGAGAGGAGGATATTGCAAGATATGTAAGAAATGGGGCCATCACTCAACTGCGTGTCCATTACTACAAAAGTATCAGAGTACACCAAGTAACTTATTTTGCAATTTTTGCAAGTCGGTGGGACATGATGAGAAGGATTGTTGTGCGTTCGAATTAATGAGGGAGCACACATCATATATGAACATGATTCATGAGGAAAATGTTGCAGCAAAAGGGGGTGGTCCGAAATATAATAATCAAAGAGGCTTCAATCCAAGGAACAAAGGAAACTTTGGCAGAGTAAATTTTGGTAGGGGAGGAAGAGGACCGATGATATGTTATAATTGTAATCAACCATGTACAACATGCACATGTTGTAGAGCACTGGACCATGAGACATAAGATTGTCCCCAACTAGTTGCGAAATGACAGGCTAGAGGAAACTAGAACGCAAATCCAAATCAGAATGTGCAAAAAATATCAGCTGAAAAATGCAATGAAGGACCAAGAATAGCGGTTGTTACACGTAGAGGAGATAGAACAAGGGATGATATGAAAAACAGAGGGAAGCAAACTGAGAAATGGGTAAGGAATTCAATAGGGTGTATTCCAACCTTTAATCCTAAGAAAGAAAAGGAGACATATTAGAGGGCAATAAAATAATTACTCAGACAGTATTAGGGAGCATCAACATCAACCATGCCTCATGTAGAAGATCGTGATGTGCTTGAGAAGCCAACTGGAAAGGTAAGCACGCTAACAAAATTTCTGAGAAGTTGTGTAGAGCTAATGAAAGATGAAATTGGGTTGAGTAAACTATATGACATGATTGATCACTGTACACAAGGAAGGGAAACTTCTATCGCACAAAAAGTGGTAAATAATGTACTGCACAGGAAGAGGACAAAAAAATAATTCAAATTTAGTGCACAAATTGGAGAGTATGATGTGGATAATGTTATCCTAGATTTGGGGTCTGATGTGAATGTTATAAATAAACAGACACAAGAGATGATAGGAAAAACCAAGTTATTATAGTCTCATGTTCATCTAAGGCTCGCAAATCATCACAAAATAGTATTGATTGGTTGTTTGAAAGAAGTACCTGTGAACATAGATAGGGTGAACAACATGGAAGATTTTGAGGTTATTGAGATCGTGGATGCAAATCAACCATATCCAACACTGATGGGACTGGAATGGAATTTGATAACCATGCGATCATCAACTTGAAGAGGATGGAGATGATATTTGAAGTGGGGGATTTGAAAGTTACTACACCCTTGGACCCATTAGAAGGAAAGCGATACATAGAGCCAGCCAGAGGAAATGACATTGAAAAATTATATAACATGACTATGAGGATGGAGGATTATGTAAACCTAGCTATAGATGGTGCATTAATTTGGTGAAGTATTAGTTCGTGTGCATCAAACTCTGAAGAAGGACTAGAGCATTGGTAGTAGAGAATGCATGGAGTATCCTATGCGCTGGATTGGAACAAAGCTATGTGATCCACCCAAGTATGATGGATTAAATGATATAAGAATGTCTGTAAAGGAATTTTAGTTACAGGTACCTAAACAACAAAGAATGTTAGGACTAGATGTTGTCCTAAAAGCAACTCTGGCCAGATGGTGGGCTGCACACAGAGAGGGATTAAAATAATGGTCACAATGTAGCAGACTAATGAAAGTAAGGTTTGGCACTGAGGAAGAAAATATTGCGCAGAAGTATGCATGAGAGAGTGATCCAGCGGGTATGTTGAACAATGCAATACATAATGGACACACATATTTATACACACACTAAACACAATTCCAAAGAATTGGTATTTGGAATTGGAAATGCGCAGGGAGACAACAAGATGGGAAGAGCTGGTCTAGAGGTTCAAAATCGCATTTACATTTGAACATGAATCTCCATAAATAGATGTAGTGCTACAGGTCATTCGAACTAATATCTTTTCAGAAGAAGGGTCAATGGAGATGGTACTAGTATGTAGTGCGCACAGAGCCAATATGACTGTCCATTAGTTATTGGAGTGTCACAATGTGGCTAAGGAGGAACATGATGAAGAAGATCCTAGGAACGTGCAAGTACATGAGATGAAAGGATAACAAACAATAGAAGGGACAAATCTTGAATATGTTGCATATACACAACCTATAAAGACGCAGAAGGTAAACATTGGGACAACAAAGAATCCCAAGTTTGCGCAGGTAGGAGATTATTGGAGCGATAGGACAGTTGAGAAGATTGTAGACTTACTGCGATAATATCAAGACCTATTCCCAACGACATTTTTATAGATGAAGGTAATAGTTGGGGACTTAGGTGAGATGAATATTCCACTGAAACCAAGTGCTAATCCAATATGATAGTGGCCTTACAGGTTAAATATGAAGTACAAGAAGAAGGTGAAGGCTGAAATAGACATGATGTTGGATGCAAGAATCATCAAACTGGTAGAAGAATCTGAGTGGATCAGTCCAATGGTAGTGTAGGACAAGAAGAAAGGAGGAATCGGGATATGTGTGGATCTGAGGAAGTTGAATGACGTGTGTTTACATGACCCTTTCCCAACACCATTCAAAGATGAGGTACTGGAGAACGTAGGAGGCCAAGAAACTTATTCTTTCACAGATAGATTCTTGGGGTACCATCAGATAAAAATTGCACATGAAGACCGACACAAGCCCACTTTCACGATGAGTGGAGGAGTTATCAATATATAGTAATTCTCTTGGCCTTGAAGAATGCCCTTGCGGTGTTTTCCAGAGTATTGGTTCCAACATTCAATGAATTTATCCAGAATTTCTTGGAAGTGTACTTGGATGATTACACTATGTTCAGTCTACTAAAGGATCATATAGAAGTCCTCAGGATAATGTTGGATTGGTGTAGACAGTGTCAGATTTCACTGAACTTGAAGAAGTGTATTTTTTGCACACCGTTTGGAATTATGTTGGGACATGTAGTGTGCAAAAAGGGATTATTAGTAGATCCAAACAAGATTGCAGTGATTATGTAGTTAGATCCACCTACATTAGTTAGACAATTGAGGGAAACAATGGGTCATACATGATATTACAGGAAGTTTATTAAGGGCTATGCACAGATCACAACACTGATGGAAATGTTATTGAAGAAGGAAGCAAAGTTTCAATGGAACAAGGACTGTCAGAAAGGATTAGACACCTTAAAGTAGAAACTTGTAACTGTGCCAATTCTGATCTTTCTATATTGGAAAAAAGAGCTCCATGTACACATAGATGCATTGTCCATAGTGTTGGGCGTAATACTATCCCAACAAGGGGAGGGATACATAGATCACCCAATTGTGCTTGCAAGTAGGAAGTTGTATATAACAAGGAAGAATGATCTTACCATGAAATGAGAAGGATTGGCAATGGTCTATGCACTACATAAATTTAGGCATTATCTATTGGGGTCTCACTTTAAGATATATATAGGCCATTCCACATTAAAATACTTAGTCACAATCCAGTGTTGGGGGGGGAGAATATGCAGATGGCTACTATTATTTCAGGAATACAATTTTAAGGTTGTAGTGAAACCAGGGAAGATAAATGCATGACCAAATCATCTATCATGCATACTATCAGAAGAAGATACATGCAACTTAGATGAAAACTTTCTGAACAAGACAATTTCATATTACTCAGTGATAAAGGCACACGCTTTTTGAACAAGACAATTACAACATTGACTGAGGAGTTTCAAATTCATCATCAAAAGAGTGCCTCGTATCATCCTAAGACCAATGGAATAGTGGAAGTTTTCAATAAGATCTTGGAGAATGCTTTGACAAAAATTTGCAACATAGGGAAAGTCAATTGGGAATTAAGAGTTCCTACAGTGTTATGGGCTTATAGGACTACAAGTAAGAAGATGACAGGGAAGACACCTTTCAGGTTGGTCTATGGGAAAGAAGCAGTAATGCCTATGGATTTTATTCTACCTAGTCTGCGCATTGCAACAATCACTAATCTTTCAGACTATGGCGTAGTAAAGGAGAGACTATTATAGTTGGTATAGCTTGAAGAAGATAGGTTTGTCGTAGTGTTCCATCAGTAAATTCAAAAAAACAAGAGAGAAGGCTTGGCATGATCGACACATTAAACAAAAAAAGTTTCAAGTAGGAGATTTTGTATCACTTTATGAAAACAAGTTTATGCAGCATCCAGGAAAGTTTAGAAGGCACTAGTTAGGACCCTATGTAATTCAACATGTCACAGAGATGGGTGTTGCGTAGTTGGAAACCCTAAATGGAGAAGTCCTCAGAGGAATGGTGAATGGAAGTTAGTTGAAACTCTACAGAGATGGTTGACACTCTACGCAGTAATCAAGGATGAGCTAGAACACATGTATCATAGTAGCTATACGATAGTAGGAAGGGAAAAAGGAAAAAAAAAAAAGCAGAAAAAGGAAGAAAATCAAATAAAAAGTTGATATAGAAAAAAGAGAAAAGAGTGTTAGAGTACCAAGGCAGAAGTAATTGCACAGAAGGAATGGTTATCACACATCAGAATAGAATTGCACCAATTCAAAAAATAATATACAGAAGAAAAAGACTGCAAAGCACACAAATGCAAAATAAAAAATCATTGCGTAGTTTGGCAATGACAATACCGTTAAAAGTATTAAAGCATGAAAATGACAGTTATGAAACATGAGTGACAAGTCATAAAGGTTTTGTATAATCTTAAATGGTAAAATCCGTTGGAAATCCTGGCAGATTAGAAGTACGAGGGGAAAATCACACAATGGATTTGTTAATAAAGATACATTTTTGTAACAATTCATCAACCACGTTGGTGGATTGGACAAGTTATTTAAGGTGGGATGAGACAAGTATAGTTGGAAACAAGGCACAAAAACAACAGGAGTTCATTAAGTGTAAGTCATTTTTGCATGCAAGCGAGAGTGAACCAGAGCGAATTCGAGAGCACCAGAGCTGAGATACATCTACCAGAGAACATACGCAAAGTCGGTCCAGGAATATGTCACACAAGACGAATGACACTGCCCAAAGTTAGAGCACCATCTGCAGCAACGCGGAAACAAGAAAAATGACAGTAGAGATACTAGAGGTCGAGGAAGTAGCCATAGCTTCAAATTCAGTGTCATAGGTGAGTTTCCACAGATATTTCCTACCACCAAGGATGGTTAATGTGCCACCGATCCACATACTAGACAATGAGAAGTATCTGTTGGAAACAACACCAGTTCCACTTGAGGTAAGCATTGAAGGAGAGATGCTCTAAAAAGTTGCAGGTCTCAAATTCATGGATCACGACATCATTGATGATAAAAAATTCTAGGAGCTGGTAAGGGAAAAATATTTGCACACTAGAAGTGTACCAAGTACAGGAGAAATCCTGTTGGAGACACAAGAGTGGGTGACAAGGTTGGAGAAGGTAGGTATATTGAACTTGTTGGATATTCCACATTTCGAGCGAAGTTTGGAGATTAATGGAAGTGTGAAGGTGTTTCTTAGTTGTGTTCATGGGGGGAGATTGTGGTTTGATCCCCTAGTATCAATCGATATCATTCTGATTGCACATATTACAGGACTTCCAAAATCTGGTGAGGATCCATCCCTGTTGTTCAACAAGGCAGGAGAGCGATCCCTCTCAAAGTCGATGAAGTAAAAGTTCCATACATTCAGAGGAAAGAGAGGACTCGATGTGAAAAAAATCAATGACACCAATGTTCGGTTTGCAACGCAGGTATTGTCCTGCAAGTTCCTACACATTCCTTGTATACTTCAATACTATTAGGTATCATGTTGCACACACACTATGCATATTAATAGAGAGAGTAGAAACATATAAGGATATTGTGCAGTTTAAAGCAAACATGCACCACATGTATGTGCAAGTCAAGAAGGACCTAGTGCGCCAGTGGTTGCTAACTAGTTACAGGTTGACAATAGAGGACGTGTACTTGATAGTGAATGACTGGGAAGAAGACTGGAAAATCTCAGTAGAGAAAACATGGCAAACAAAAGATGAAGAATGCCAAGATAAAAGGGATGAGGAACTAGATGATGAATAAGACAATGATCAAACTAACGACGCAGGTGATAGGCCTAACCCATCCACCATAGAAGCTCAATAGACAAGAGTCAAACGAAAGGATAAGGGAAAAGAACCAACATGAGGGGCATGAAAAAACACTAAAGCGCATAGAGAAGCCCCAATGTATACTTTAACGAATGATGATGTGGATATGATCGAATACCAGGTACGGGATGCTACAAAATAATTAATGGAGGAAGCCACCTGAAAGCAAGTAGAACAACAACAAAGAGTGCAGGATCAAATGGCATCACTCCAGCAGATGTTGGAAGCATCGAGCATCACCAAAGAGTGTAGGACCAAGGAAGGACCATCCATGATTCCAGGAAAGGAAGAAGAAAGTGCACATTCAGTCTTGACTCAGTTAGCAGCTGAGCACAAGATGATACAACTTGAGACAAATGCACTAGAATTTTTGACGACCGAATTACAACAACATGTGAATACACTAAGACATATGAGCCTAGTTGTATCAAGGTTGTCGATGCGAAGACTACAAGACTTGCAGGTAGGCATATGGAAAGAAATTCATAACAAAGGATAGAAAGAACATCAATATCTCACAAGAGCAATAGATGAAAGGGTTTAGTTGTAGCAACAATATGACGCCACACTTCAACAAAATGTAATACCCCTGTTTTCCCCAGCTTGTAATTAATCATTAATCATGATTACCATGCTATGACATGGGAAACATGTATATGTATTATTTATATTTCCAATGAATGACTGTGGACGTAAATCCTTGAAGTACTAGCCATGATATCACTAGAGGAAAGAATGAGGAAACTGTGGAGAGGGTTCATTAGTTCAAATGACCCAAATTCCCTTTGCTGAGATAATAAGCCTCATTTGGATACCAATGAGAGAAATCTGTTAATGAAGGAAGGAATGGTGGTTGGATAATCAACCACCCCCATGAATGGAAGCATGGTCTGACTAAAGAATGTCAGCCTAAAGTACCACAGGGTCTGGGAGACCAGGATGACTCAAGTTTCCTTCTGACAAAAGGAACATGATAGGTGGATAAGCATCATGGGAAAATATATACATAGAAATGAGACAAGGAGAAGACATACAAGAGGGGAAGAGCGCATGAGGCTTTGAAGAGAGATGGAGAGACACCAGACAAGAGCGCATGCACAGAGGGGAATGCATGACCCAGGATATGTAGAGGAAAAGGGAAAGATTGCAAGTTTGATGTTGAGGAAGCATCTGATAAACCTCGCAGGTTTGTTGTGAAAAGGAGAGGTTCTCTGAGAAATGGAATAAATTTCTTTGGTGATATCATGGCTTGGCATGGGGGTGGCCAGAGTGATAAGAGTGAATGTCTCTGAGCCTATGGTTTGGTGGAAAGGTGAACACCCACAATAAGCCGGTTGGTTGTAGCTTGTAATAGATAAGTACTTCTTATTCCATGTGCACTTAAATTGGAATGTATGATTTGAATCTCTGTGTCAATGACTAAGATTTGTAGTGTTTGATTCATAATGAAAATGCTTAGTGTTCTTCTGTAAATTCTTTCCCTCGAAAGGTTATAACATGACTAGTATGGCCTTTGGGCTAGTTAGGAAATATTCAAGGTATCCTTCCCAGGTATCAACTTCACAGTACTAGAGTTGGGGAAGATCCCACAAGACTGCTACAGTCCTGTTGATCCTTCGAAGGTGCCTTTCCCTGTGTTAGAACCTAAATTATATGAGTGGAGGGTGCTTCCTTCAAACTAATAGCCTAAGAGACCACAAGATTGTGCCCACAACCTTAACCAAATCTCAGCTAAGAGTCAATCTTACAGCCCGAGACTCGTTAGAGGGTCCATATGACCAAGGTATGAGAACCCTACGCTAGTTGAAAGGAGCTAAGGCATTCTATCTTCAAGACTCTAGGAGTTCAGGGCATTGTGAACTTAATTAAATCTTGGCCAAGAGGTATGACTGTAGCCTTTGGGGCTTGAAAAGGCTCCATATAACCAAGGCCTAGGAACCCTGGGTTAGGTCTTGAGGGAGCTAAGTGTTCAGGACTCCGAGAGTCTTGAGCTCCAGGGAATTAAATATTGCAAAGACCTAATTGCGTCGAAGATGACTTTTCAAGTTGGTGGCTTCACGGTGGACTGACAACTGGCGGTCATTTAACTATTACCGAGGGAATCTTCCCCACGTTAAACCACGATCTAATTATCGTTCACAAAGCTACGTAGACCATAGATATAAGGACATTCGAGAATCTCCCTGACTGTTAGATCTATGCCGAGGTCAGTTTGGCATTGACCGCTTCAGAAGAAAAAAGGTGTTGCACCTCCAAAACTCCCGAACGTTGAATTGACGAAGTAACAAGGACCGTCGATCTTCAGATCCTTCAGGATCCTCCTCATTCGTCGATCTGGGGACTCCGTTAAGAACCCCTCTTAACCATCCATCAACCAGGATGTGTGTCCATGGATCGAGTATATCTGGGAGGTTCTAACCTGATGGTGAATGGGCACTTCGCCGGAGCGCCGAAGGACGAGAGCCCTTCCCAGTTTTCCATCGTCAAGGACACGTGTCACTAGATCCTGTAGTTCGAAGACTTGACACTCCAGAGGAACTTGGCCAAGAGTCTTCAAGGCATGAAGACTCCTGAAATCGTGAATGGCGGAGTAAATCTCAACCATTGACAGGTAGGGGACGCGTGGGACCATATCCTTTAGTCTGAAGAATTGACACTCCGGGGGATTCTCTAGGTGAGGAATTGGTAAGCTTCGAAGCCCAAAATTGTGAAGTAACGAGAGTGATAGATCTATGGATCTATGTGGGCATACCTCAGCCGTGAGATATGAAAGAAGTTAAAAGGTTGTGTTATCACACAATTTGTACTTTCCCAAAGCCAAAGACAAGTGGGTACTAAATTGGTGTAACAAGGAGGATGTTCTATCACTGTCACCTTAACAAGACACCTCTTTCTATTTAGGAGTGGTACCCCAGGGGAGACGTCCCCGATGACCTGGGGGTTTGAGAAGGCTAAGGTAAGAGTATCAAGAAAGTCCCACCCCTCTCACAGGTCACTCTGATCAAAAGTTCCAAATGTTTTAATGAGATGAAGCAAAGTAATATTTTAGTGTACCTGCCCAGAACAAGACAACAAGAAAAATACTATTTGCAAGTACCAGATGATGTTAGTGCCTAATAAAAACATAGATTTTTGATACAAAGAACAAGATGATATAAAATATGAAGAAACATAAGTATTTATAACAACAATATATATATATATATAGCAATGGATTCACAATGATGCCTCAATAAAGCTTAAAAAATGACCAGAAATGATAACATAAACTTGACAAAGTGATAGTAATTGTCAGAAGCAATGATGACAATGTATAATCATCTTTAAAACTTGATTTTAAGATGAATTTGCTACTGTTATATATGGTTGTAGAAATATTTTTCAACTGCAGCAAATTATTTAGTAGGTTAGTCTAATCTAAAGTTAGAAATATTTAGTAGAGGTCTTAAGGTAGATGGTTTAAGAGTTGTTTTAGTCAATCAATCACTTGCAAGGTATGAACTAGTGCCTTTTAGGGTAAATGGAGTCAATGTTTCAACGACAATTCTTAGAGGGAAACAAAAAATGATAATAGGTGAGCTAAAAGAAAATGGAGGATGAATGAGGTGTTAGTAGCCTAAGGCCTCAATATCCAAAACCCTAGAAGGTAAAGATGTTAGGAAGTAGGTAACCCTAGGCCCTAGAAATTTCCTTCTTCTTTAGGTCAAGCTTGAAATAAATGTATGAATCTCAATGAAGTAATGATACTAGAGTGCTACTAAGGTAGGGATCTAGTATATCTTTCAAAGGAGGCGTCTTCTAGCAAAATCAAGAAGGTGAAGAGTTATAAAGAAAACATGTGCTTTTCTCCTAGGGTTTCACACTAGCAATTTCATAATCTTAGAAATGAACAAGTAAAAGCACCATAACTATTCAAAATAAAGAAGGATTGCATACTTCTACTTACTTCATCAAGAATAATCTAGCCACAAACCCTAGTTGAAGAATTTCCACCATGAAAATGCTAAAATACACCAAAAGGAGCATCCTCCAAGAGTTGTGCACCACTTAACTTTGGCCAATAAGCCTTAAAAGAGTCTGAATTTTGATACCTCGCACTTGTGTGAGTAAAAGATGATGAAAAATGAGTGTTTTGACTCTCTATTTATATAATTCAAATGACCTTTAATTACAATTTAGGTCAAAGAAGGCCGACATGGCTAGTTTACATCAAAAATCCACTTTTACATAAAATTAACATTTAAAACCCTAATTTTGTCTTTTAGGGATGGTGTCATTCCCTTCCTAGGGTGACATTAAGCCCCTTCATGGAACAATAGGCCTACAAAGTGAAATGTTAGGCCTCAAAAGGCCTCAGAAGTTGCCACACGTGCCAACCCAACCGTCCTCATGCGAAAACCCTAACGGGATGACGTCAAGACTCAAAATGATGATGTCAGGGGCCTTTAAGGGTCAACGTCATGGTGGGAGGGAGAGACCCCCCTAGGTCCAGTCCTGCCAATGTGCCTTTGGTGGAACACCCTCCTTTTTCTCTGGTGCAAGCCTCTGGTATCCCTTTGCCCCTGGCTGGGGTCACATCATCCATCTTGTGGGATTTTATCTTTATGGAGGTCTGAACTAATCATCTCCCCGTATGTACCTGTCCATCAGGCATGGTCCTGCAACAACAAAAGGTACTCCCTCCATGGGCTCATAAGTCACATGGATCATAGCAATGTCAATCACATCTAATAATCAAGATACCTAAACATGTGCATCAAACCCCCCTTTACCCAGACAAATGCTCAAAGACATTATGTTGTTTAACAAGCCAAGTTTGGAGAGGGTCTCAGGATGTCCTATTGTTATAATCCTCCTTAGGTGTGGGGTGTCTCCTAGGTTAAGACAAACCAAGGTCATGTAAATGCATGAGATGGTGTAGGGAATGTTTGGTCAAGGGGTGTAATGATGACAGGGAAATGCAAGTCTTACATGTGGGTGCTTCTGTAGAGGGTGAGTTGCACCTTGTCATGGATGCCATTGTTTCCTATCCCATTCAATGCCTTTTACTCTTTGTCTCATTGATTTTTCTTTTCAAGAGGATAGTTGGAGGACACTATCTTGGCGTGGTGACTAGTGGTGACAACGTTACCCACAAGCATTTCATGGAAATGAGAAGGTTGGCTCGTGATGAGACCCCCTTTCTCTTGGCTATGTGACTAAGAGCCACTATCCTGGTTTGGTGACTAGATGGATGGCAGTGTCATACCACTACATTCCCATGGACCTAATAGTCCGACTCATGATGAGACCTCCTATCCACCAACTAGACCTTGAGTTTTATTTTATTTTACGGGTTTCTTTTTCTTGTTGAGAATCCTTTTATTGATTTCTCGAAAATCCCTTGGTGAAGCATCTCAAGGTTTCATCTTGGATTTTAACTTTTTCTAAATACTTTTACCCTTTGGGCCTTTAGCCCCTTCTTCCCACAAGGCAAGGTATAACCCTTACTAGCTTGGAAAACCCAATGCCCGAACCAATGTAGGGGATATATGAGAGGGATAATGATGAAAAGTGGTAAGTAAGGAAGGAATAGACGATGAACCTTCATAGACCCACCCAGTGGAAAATCATCCCTAAGGGAACCAACTTACTAGGGCACTCTGTCATCCCCCCAGGTATGGACAAGTTAAAGTGCATAATTTCCAAGCAAACATCATGAAACAAAAGAGAATTCAATGCACATATTCAAATGTTTTGAGAATTAGAGTGACACATACCATGATACTCGGACTCATTACCTCATGGAGCAAGACCAACTTATACTTTAGAACCAGGTCGATGGGATGGATGTTGCTGCCGCTGATAGATAGGAGGCACTGAAGAAAATATGGGCCCTCTAGGGCCAAGCTCAAAGTCATATGGCTCTCGGTACTCCATGTATAGGACCTGTGGGCCTCGAGACATAATATCCTTAGTTATCCCTAGCATAGGGGATAACAGGTTGTATGTCTGGGGATGACGTGGCCCATTGATGTCATCTAAGGTGACGTGGACCCGCAACTAAGGTGCCACGTGTCACCCGTATATGGATGATTCATAGACCCCTTATGTCTATTAGAGAATGACACGTGTCACCCCTAGCCCTCGCCACGTGTCCACTTCTGGTTCGTGCCCTCCTGGCCAACGTGGTTGATGACGCGATCGGGACTCTGAGATTTCAGGAGTTTGGAATATTTGGGGTGCAACATAGTAGAGGGATGTTCAATGTTGATCGTTGACCGTCGAATGTCGAATGTTTAATGATGATCGTCGATTTCCGAATGACCAAAATGTTTAACATCAACTGTCGACAGTCGAACGCCGAAATAGGGACGTTCAACGTAAAATGATGAACGCCAATCATCGAATGGCTTAGGCCTTGTGGTGATATTTCGGGACTTCGGGGATTAAGTAAAGGGGTTTTCAACGCCAAACGCCGAAGACCACAACTAATAACGCCCAAATAACTTCGGGAGACAATAGCTTGCAAACTAGAGGCCGGTTTAGAGCCCGATAACAGTCGTTAGAAATCTACGGGAGAGTAGAAGAATATGAATACCCGAGAGAGATGATTTGAGATTATTAGAGTAAGGAAATTTTTTATGCCCCATCCAATGAAAGGTTATTTAGGGGTCGGGTGTATTACAAATTGGTATCAAAGCATGGCAACAACACTTGGCATGCTTGGGCTCATGCATGAGTCATATAAAAATATTATTAGAGGACCTTAAGGGGTAACAACCTATTTTACCCGTTCCTAGGAGACTTAGTAAACCTCTATCGAATAGGGGAATGAAACCTTGTACTATTGATATATGTTTTGGAAATCTACATTGTATGTTGCTAATGCTTCCAAATAAAGAAGTTGACTTCACTATGCAAGCATACGTGTTGTTGTACAAACATACGTGTAGATTTTAACCTTGTACAATACTCACTGCAAATTTTTTTTCAGTAAAAGAACATAAAAGATACAATGGAAAATACAAACATTACAGAAAGATTTTTCCCCTGGAAACCCAAACCGGGAAAACCATCATATTCTATATTATTCATCATGATACATTATTTAAAATACAATATACATATAGGAGCCAGTGGCATCCAAAACCCTAACCCAATAACCAAGGTTAGTCAACAACCCTAACTCCTTAACCAAAAATAGAAAATGATCGGCAAAGAAACCATGTGCCGAAAAACCACCTATATATGTGACACGTTTCCCAAGGCATATTTTTTTTTTGGGGACGCTGCCCCCGAACCCCTGCGTGGGGGGTACAAAGAATATAACACATACCCAACAATAATATTGGGTTACCGAGGCTAAGATGATCCGGTTGTGAATAGTACTGCCAAATGAAAATCATTTGCATAAGTTCCTTGAGTAGAAGGATGCAGCTAATAACAAGACTTGAATGTGAATGGATCGAAAGGATCCATAACAATGATAATTATTGTTTTAATAAAGGATTAAACCCAATATATGTGTATAACCCCTCACGATTAGAGGATTAATGGAAATGGTAAGGTCAATTAACTGACTGAAAATTGTTGTTGGAATAATCTAGTAAGCAAGTAAAGAGGAATCCTATAGATTTATAGCAACCTTCATGAAGGTAGAAGTGAATCGACTAGATCAAGTTCAGAAGCTCATGGTTATGCTAATGGAGTGTATGTCCATGTTACCTCAAGGACATGTCTATGCATAAGAATGCATATGGAAAAATATTGAACATGCAAAATAGACATGTTATAACCTGTGGTGGGTTTTAAGGTACGGTCTACTAATGGACCTTTTAGATGGGAATGACCTTATGACAACAAGAGATAACAACATGAATGAAAAGTTGATGATGTTGCATCCTAATTACTTAATGTGATAAGACTGTAAGGATTTATGAGAGACCGATGTAAGGTTTGATTAAGAAGGTATCAAACACCTTTGGATTGACCAGTGGGTCATATTGACATCCAGAGGTGGATGATAACCATATGGAAATAGCTTGGTATACTTAGATAGATATAAGAGGAAGTTTAGGAAAGGATTTCCTTGATTGAAAGGGTCTGCTGACCAAGACTAATTGGAAGCCAAATTGGTTGATTCTGTTACCTTGGGCATGGATATAATTTCCCAGATTGTATTTATAAGTTGGGTAATAATCCTATGGAAGTTGAGGCAAGAGTGTTTTCTTTCTAGCTATTTTCGTATAGAAAGGGAACATAGTTATGAATATGTCTGATTCAAATTCCATATGGATAACATGTGAATGACTACAAGCTCCCAAACAAGAGGGAAGCTCAGTGTTGTGTATCTCTATGGAACTTGTCCTGAGAATGGCATTAATATTCTTGGGAGAAGGATCTGTAAGTCTGATGTGTCCATGTAGATGTATTACATGGAAAAGGTGCAGGCAATGAGATTGCATGATGTATGTTTGGGCTAGGTGTGTATAGGCTTGAGTGCATGGATTTAATGCATTATGAAGCCTCTTGATATGAAGCCTGATATTAATACCAACTAGGTATGGATACTATTAAATGTGCAAGTGACACACATGTATGATGTAAGAATATATGTATACTAAAGGCACACTATGGCTTCCTTGATGAGTGATATGTAAGGAAAGAATTACACTTACTAATATTGAATGAATACAATGGATGCATGGCTGAATCTATTCTGAGGAGTCACGAAATATTGGTTTTGATTGATAGCTTGAGGGGAATGTGTTCCATTCCCTCAGGAAAGGCTAGTATAAACAAATGAAAGAGTAAATGAGAAAGGATGCTTTGTTGTCATGACAAAAGGAAACATGATTAAGCCTTTGAGGACTGCATGAGAAAAATTGTGAACAATCATAAGTTAAATTATTTATGATTATGCATGTGGTTAAGTGCATCATGGATGTAAGTTAGAAAAACAAGAAATATGTGTGGACAAATAATATCGATGCATAACAAAGATGCATGTTTATATTCCTTTTGGAATATTTGGTAAACAGTTGAAGCTAACTCAAGGTTGAGGCTATCCCAAATAGTGAAGGATATGCAATAAGGAAGTTGCATGCTAAAAGAGTTCCATGTGAAGGAACTGTGTAAGGAATCTATCAGGAGAACATAGTCACAACCTTAATTATTGATGGAAATTGACCTGTGGGATGAAAGCCTATATATATAGATGTAGGAATTATGGATTTCATTTTTCAACAAAATGTATGCGTGGAAGACTAACAAATGAATGTTGACCATTTTGATAACTGAATGGAAATGTGCAGTATGCACATGTTCATATTTCATTGTGAGCAAAAGTTTCTAGTAAAGCATGTTGATGCGTCCAAAAAGGTTAGGGTGAGGCCTAACCAAGAATGCTCAAGGAAAAGAGTAGGAATATCCCAACAGGCTATATTTGAAAAAGAAAAGAAAAGGAGAAAAGGAGGAACACTTTTCTCACCCTAAGAACTATAAATTGTTTAATAGAGTCGTAGGCTTAAAGAATAGATGTGGAAATGAGTACAGTTGGAGAAAGGAGAGTAAGTAAGTAAGTAAGTTTGAATGAATAAGCTTGGTTGAAGCCATATTAAACAAAGGCGGTGAGGCCTTGGAAAATAACCCAGTTAGACCGAAGGTCCCAGACTGTGTAGATGGAGTAAGGAAAAGGGAAGATCCTTAACTCCTTTCTTGCTATATATTATGTTTTTCTCTGGGACGAGAAAGTTGGTATGTTGATAAAAGTAAATTTTTTGACACCATAATGATGAAGGTTGTATGATTGTGGAAATAATTGATAATTTCTTGTGTTGCACTCATGGAATCATTAAGGATAATGTGATGAGGTGCATAGAGATATGCTAGGATACATGCATTTTTATTTTACATAATAACCAATATATTTATAATGTATGACGTGTGTAGAAAGGAATTGGAGTTGTTGAGAAAGACAATTTCCAATGATGGACAACCACAAGCAAGGGATGACTATGAGAAGGTGGTTGTTAAAATATTGTTGAAGGGACTTTAAAATTCCCCATAAAGCACCATTGATGAGGCACTATCAGAGCGAGTACTAGAAGCCATAGAAGGTATAAAAATGTCCATACCTATGTGGCATAAGGCATGAAGGAATTTGGTAATAATTCCTTCTGAAAAGATTCCATTACCTTAAAGATATGCAAATAATTGTGAATGGTTGTTGTATGCTATTTCTACCCAAGCGGGGTAAGATTCAGAAAAGAAGAATCGGAGAAAAAGAGAGAGGAAGTCTATGCCAATCAAGGATGAGTTATAATCCTTATAAGAAAATACATGAGTAAATAATACCATGGTTACAATGACCAATCTAGGGAGATTGGTAATAAATGTGCTCATATTTATCACATTGCATGGAATTGCTTCGAGAAAATGCATGTTTGCATAAAGGCCAGACAATGAATTTTCCATTGAGGAAGGAGGACCTTCAAATACTTTAATTTCATTGTATAGGTGTTAAAGAAAATAAAATTTGGGTGGCCATGAGTGTTGGCATCTTGGTTACTAATGAAGGAAGAATGATTGGGTGCATTGAAGAACAACTTTTAGTTTCACGTGTGCTGATTTGGGATTATGACCAGTCTGTAGTAGGAAGTACAGTCCTGCTTCAATAATGAACAAGAATGAATAATCCCTATGGTGAAGAGGTTTTTTAATCTCCAACACACCATGGAAAGGTGCTTGTCATAAAGTGTGGAAAACTTGAAATCAATGCAAGGGTGAATTGGGTATGAATGTGGCCATGAATATTGACACATTGATTAAAGACATTTAATATTTGAATTGTATTTGGAAAATTTAGTATGTTGAAAGGATGCTTACATAAATAATAATATTTCCCTTTTTCTTTGCACCCTTGAATAGATGAAAATGATTTGGACTGTTAGTATGCATCATTTTAAAATATAGTGTGCATGAAAACTAACAATTTATTTAGCTGAGGAATGTTGAAGTTGCAGGAGGAAAAAGGGTCTTGGATATAGAAGTGTTGTAAGCCCATAAGGAAGACCAATTTCCTGTTGAGATAAAATGCTATGGGAAGAAAAGTACCATACTTGTGAATCTGGTTCATGTGCGGAACATATCTGAAAATAAATGGGGAATGTGAAAATATGTGGGTAACAGATTTTCAAGGAAATTCTGAATTTAAAATTGATGATAATTTCTCATAATTTTGTATACATGTGATACAAGTGATATGAAAAATATATGTCTAGGGAGGACATATGAAGGATGTCAAGCCGAAAAGTGTGAAAGATGCTATTGTTGAGACATGAGAACCCTGTGGTAAGTCATGATCTCCCTAGAACATGTTGTGTTGTGGTAACACCAACTGGAGGGATGCCTCGGTAGAGCAAGTGTGAGGGACGCCTCGACTGTAAGTCTTAATAAAGTCTCTAGAAATATTCTTGTGTGAGAAAGCCTTGGAAAGGAAATATGGATCACCCAAAGAATTGTTTAGCAGAGAAGGGGATGCTTGAGCCTAGGCCTGGAGGGTGAGTGACAGCAAGGAAGAGGAGACTTTGAAAATTCTCATACACTATTGACATTGAATCATGCACACAATGGGTATGTCCAGGAGAAACAATGGGTCAAGATAATAATAAAACCATGTGGATACGAATCCACAAACTGCACAGATGAGTATTGTGCTAAGTTATGAAATTTTCTTGAATTTTATGCAACAGTAAAATGTTTACGCATGAAAGATATGATTAATATGCTTGTTGTCCAATATTATGGAAGAAATATGACGAAGGCCAGAGTATGAAAAGGAACTGACCAAGAAAGAGGATCAATACTTCTGAAGCAACTGAATGAGAAAGGCACAATAGGTGTTACTGAGAAAGAACATCGAGGACAATGTTCCTTTAAGGGGGAGGGGATTGTAATACCCTTGTTTTCCCCAACTTGTAATTAATCATTAATCGTGATCAACATGCTATGGCATGGGAACAATGTAAATGTATTATTTATATTTCCAATAACCAACTGTGGGGGTAAAGCCTTGAAGTACTGGCCATGATATCACTAGAGGAAAGAATGAGGAAAATGTGGAGAGGGATCATTAGTTCAAATGACCCAAATTCCCTTTACTGAGATAATAAGCCTCATCCAGATCCCAAGGAGAGGATTCAATTAATGAAGGAAGGACTGGTGGTTGGATAATTAACCACCCCCATGAATGGAAGCATGGTCTGACTTAAGAATTTCATCCTGAAGTACCGCAGGGTCTGGTAGACCAGGCTGACTCGAGTTTCCTTCTAACAGAAGGAACAAGATAGGTGGAGAACCATCCTAGGAAAAGATGTACAAAAAATAGAGACAAGGAGAAGAAAAATGAGAGGGGAAGAGCACATGAGGCTCTACAGAGAGTCATAGAGCCACCAAACAAGAGCACATGCATAGAGGGGAAAGCATGACTTGGGATATGTAGAGGAAAAGAGAAAGACTACGAGTTTGATGCTGAGGAAGCATCTGATAAACCTCACAGGATTTCTATGAAAAAGAGAGGATCTCTGAAATATGGCATAAATTTCCCTGGTGATATCATGGCTTGGTAAGGGGGTGGCCATAGTGCTAAGAGTGAATTCCTTTGATCCTATGGTTGGGTGGAAAGGCGAACACCCATAGTCAGTCGGTTGGCTTTAGCTTGTAATAGATAAGTACTTCTTATTCCCTGTGCACTTAAATTGGAATGTATGATTTGAATGTCTATGTCTATGACTAATATTTGTAGTGTTTGATTCATAATGAAAATGATTAGTGTTCTTTTGTAAACTGTTTCCCTCGAATGGTTATAATATGACCAGTATGGCCTCTGGGCTGGTTGGGAAATCTTCAAGGTATCCTTCCCAGGGATCAAATTCATAGTACTAGAGTCAGGGTAGATCCCATGTGACTTCTATAGTCTTGTTGATCCTTTGAAGGTGCCTTTCCCTGTGTTATAACATAAGTTATGTGAGTGGATGTCGCTTCCTTAAAACCAGTAGCCTAAGAGACCACAAGTTTGTACCCATGACCTTAAGAAAATCTTGACTAAGAGTCAATATTACAACCCAAGACTCATTAGAGGGTCCATATGACTAAGATATGGGAACCCTGTGCTAGCCGAAAGGATCTAAGACATTCTAGCTTCAAGAATCTAGGAGTTTGGGGCTCCGGGGCGTTGCGACCTTAATTAAATCTTGGCGAAGAGGTATGACTGTAGCCTTTGGGGCTTGAAAAAGATCCATATAACCAAGGCCTAGGAACCCTGGATTAGGTCCCAAGGGAGATAAGTGTTTGAGACTCCGAGAGTCCTGAGCTCTGGGGAATTAAGTATTACAAAGATCCAATTGCATCGAATATGACCTGTCAAGTCGGTGGCTTGACGGTGGACCGGCATCTGGTGGTCATTTACCTGTTACCGAGGGAATCTCCCCCATGTTAAACCTCGATATACTTACCGATCATGAAGTCAGGGGCCGTAGATCTAAGGACACTCGAGAATCTCCTTGATCGTTAGATCTACGCTGAGGTTAGTCCGACGTTGACCACTTCACGAGAACAAAGGTGTTCAATCACCAAAACTCCCAAACTCCAAATTGACAAAGTAATGAGGACCATCGATCTTTGGATCCTTCGGGATCCTCCTCAACCGTCGATCTGGGGACTCCCTTAACAACCCCTCTTAACCATCCATCAACTAGGACGCGTGTCCATGGATCAAGTATATTCAGGACGTTCTGACCTGATGGTGAATGGGCACTTTGCCAGAGTGTCGAAGGGCTATAGCCCTTCCCAGCTATCCATTGTTAAGGAAATGTGTCACTATATCCTATAGTCCAAAGACTCGGCACTCCGGAGGAAATTGGATGAGAGTCTTCAATACATGAAGACTCTCAAAGTCACGAACGATGTATTAAATCTCAATCGTTGACAGGTAGGGGACGTGTGGCGCCAAATCCTTTAGTTCAGAGACTTGTCACTTCGAGGGATTCATGAGGTGAGGAATTGGTAAGCTCTGAAGCTCAGAATTGTGAAGTAATGGGAGCCATAGATATATGGATCTACATGGATAGACCTTGACCGTGAGATATGAAATAAGTTAAAAGGCTGTATGTCTGGGGCTGAGGTGGCTCACTGACATCATCCAGGGTGACGTGGACCCGTAACTAAGGTGCCATGTGTCACCCGGATATGGACAATTCACAGAACCCTTATTCCTATTAGCGCATGACACATGTCACCCCCTAATGAGGAAATGTGTCACCCATGACCCTCCCTGCATGTCAGCTTCTGGTTCGTNNAGGGACGTTCAACGCCAATCGTCGATTGTCGAACTCCAAATTTTCAACAACGATCGTCGATTGTCGAAGGATCAAAACATTTAACATCGACCACCAAGAGTTGAACGCCAAAAAAAGGACGTTCAACAGAAAACGTCGATCGTTGAATGGCCAAGGTCACGTGATGATATTTTAGGACTTCGGGGAGTAAGAAAAGGGTTGTTCAGTGCCGACCGCCGGAGACCCCAACTAATAACTCCGAGATAACTTTGGGAGGCAATAACTTGCAAACTAGAGGTCGTTTTAGAGCCCGGTAATAGTCGTTAGAAAGTTATGAGTGAGTAGAAGAGGATGAAGACCTCAAAGAGATGATTTGAGATGATTAGAGTATGAAAAAGTTTGATGCCCCATCCGATGAAATGGTATTTAGGGGTTGGGTGTGTTACACAAAAGAAGGAATTTGAAGGCTGGGTGGAGGAGGTACTGAAGGATAAAACCGAGGTTGAGGAAAGGGTCAGGAAATCCATTAAGGAGAAGGACGAAGCTGAAATTATAGCACAAAAAACACAAGCATCTGTCCAAAAAAGATACAAGGCAATTTCAGAAGTCCCGATAGTAGTATAAGCTACTATGGAAGAACAAGTGTTAAATATAAATGAAGTCATCAAGGGATTTAGAGTGTATATTGAGGACTTTCAATTGTGGAGCAGACTAATAACGCCACCAGAAGTGAGAGAAGGAAGAGAAAGAATGACGACTACAACAGTTTCCAATATCAAGAAGATAGAAGGATATTGCACCAAACTTTGTGAAGAGAGCACAGGGATTTGGACATAATCAGTACATGATCCTAAGATGAAGGCCATAGAGGCTAAGTTAAGAGAAGCACAGGAATAAGCAAAATAAGATTCAGAAAGGGTCACTACACTTCCACTAGCAGAACATATGACAACCATTTTGGTTAAGAGGTAGTCATACTTGGAAGTGGAGGAGATGAGGGATCATCAAAATATCCTTCAACAACAATTGGGACCACTACAGGAAGAAGCAGTGAGGATAATAAGGGAGCTGGCCACTGTGCAGGGAAAGGTCAAACATGCAATATATGAAGCAAAGGAATAACTCACAGTCTTGATTGTGTAGGGGTGCAGGGAGATCGTAGAAAAAGAGGCCACGAAAATCAAAGAAGTGGAGGTAGCAAAGGCAACCTCCCAAAATTTTGTTGTGGCATGGAAGAGCAGGAAACAAGCCTGAGTGGTTGGGTACAAGCCACATCTAAGTGTTGGGGGCCTATTGGTTAGGGAGTTTTGGGATATAGTTTTGGTAAAAATCCAAAGTAAAGAAGAAGTGCGCAACATAGGTGCATAGGAGAAGAAGGAGTATTAGGGAGTGCACAATTGAGGTGCATCTAGGAGGACAGTGAGCAACATAGGCGCATCTAGAAGTACAATGTGTTGTGAGAGAAGAATAAAGCAGAAAAAGAGAGTAAAGAAGGAGAAGAAAGTGGGTGGAAAGGAAGGATGATAGCTTGATAGGATAAATATGGAAGGATGCGAAAAATCAGGAAGAAAAAGCAGTCAGAGTGCAAAAGCAACATGCAGATGGGAAAGTAGAAGAAATCAATTGAACAACCAGTTAACCAAATTAGCCATGCAATGTAATGGGTTTTTTGGATGAACCATGTAGGGTTTTAAGCCTTATATTGTATGTATAAATATGTAACGGGTTGGGAGAATAGGGGTTCCTTATTGTTGGTTCCTTTGTGTGGTTATTTTCATGCAGTATTGGGGAATCTAATTATAACTTCCGAGAACGCATGTCAGTAAGAAGGTTGATAGGATAGGTTGGGAAGGGAGAGAATTAATGTCTGAATGTAAGGGATGATGTAGAGAGAGAGGCTTGCACTCCAGAGAGGCTAGGCTAGTAGAAGAGAAATATAACATGATGTATCTTTGTAAGCATAGTGCAAAAGGCTAAAGCACTTAACAAAAGCATAATAAACAAGTCATTCATTGTGGACGTATCCTAGAGTTTGGGTGAACCACATTAAATCTTGTTATGTATTTATTTTATGTGATTGCCGATGAATTATGTATAGATGCATATTAGATTAACTTGTCGTATGTTTAATCATGGTGCAATATTCATAATTTTTACAACAATGATTTTATGCAGTAATCTAGAATATAATGATAGTAGGAATCTAAATCACTAAGTAATTAATACAGAACAAGGACAGAGTTATGTGAACAGAAATAATAAGATAAAATGAATAGGATGGTCACCTCCTGTTAGCACTAGGAGTCATCTTCAGATTGCATGGAAGGCAAGCCCAGTACCCATCAGGTTTATGTGTAAATGTAAGAGTGTTTTATGGGGTCAAATGGAAAAGGACTCAAAATGATAATGTTCCAACTCAGATAACAGGGCTAGCATGCACCAACAATCAAGGTCTTGGCTAACTTCAATCAATAATTGGGAGTAAATATGAATAGAGGGAAGACTTGAAAGAGAGGGATGTAGGGGTTGCTGTAAACATCGAGTCTACAAAATCCTAAGGAAGAAAGTTTCTTAACACAAGATCTTCTTGAACTCAGAAACTAAGGAAGCTAAATAAATATCATGATAATATAATGATCAAACATCCACCATAACATCACCACAACCATTCATGTGAATCATTCAAAGCATGAACATTTAGCATCAGAAGCAAAAGCTGAAAGAGAAGCTGATTTCTATTAGTCAAAAAGTTTTAAGTCCAGCACATAGCTAGATCACAATCACTTCATCAAAATATTATAGTCTAAGGGAGCCTTGCTCAACCATCCAAGCCTACTAAAGCAATTGATTTGTCTATTTATAACAAAAGGGAGGAAAAACTGGAGGTACGAGCTGGCCTCCTTCCCTTGAAAATATCTAAACATTTATTTGATCTAGCAACTTATCTAACCACCTATGCTATAAAACAGGAAAATGCCGGTGACTAATCCAACCATGCTTCAAACTGATTTGATTCTCTCTTGTTGTGCAACCTCCTGTTTTTCCATGTGTCTTTTAGGAGCATGTAGTTGTCCTCATAATGCCTACTGCTACTTTTGAAATTTTATCCATCATCATCCATCCAAAAAGTTGTTGGCCTGACCTTCCTAGATCCCTGGTGTCTGCTGGTAGCTTCTTTAGGTAGCATCTTGAGTAGCATATTTCACAGCTGGACAAGTAAAGGAGGTAGCGCATTTAGGTAGCACCACTGTGCTGTGTATGTGTGCAGACTCTGCTCTCTGTGAAATATTAGGTAGCGCCATTGCGTAGCGCCACTGTGCTGCGTATGTGTGTAGACTCTTCTCTTTGTGAAATATTAGGTAGCGCCATTGCGTAGCTCCACTGTGTTGTGCCTGTATGCCAACTCTATTATCTACCAAATATTAGGTAGCGCTTGTAGGTAGCGCCACTTATGCTGCATTTGTGTGCAGGTTTGGGTAGCAACGTAAAAAATGTAGCACCTTCAATCTTGAACGTGTGCAGAGAAATTGATGGCCTTTCATGATATCAAACCCATTTTATTTAGGTGTCTTGGCAGTACAGAAGGTAGTGCATTTTACCACTGAGGGAGTTATCACTTAACAAAACCCAAAACTATGATAGTTAAGCCTGTATAGATGGCAGAGGAAATATTTGAATATTAGTTAACCCTCCCAAAAAGGAAACATCCTAAAAAAAGGGGATTACCTTTTACCAACTATTTTTTCATCTTGACACTTAACCTCACACTCTTTCTGGTAGAAAGAGGATCTTCAATTGACACAATAGACTTCTTCTTCTTAGCAGTGACATGATTTTTCAGTGAGGCTGTGCTCTCCTTAAATTTTGATGTCTCTTTCTCAATGGCAGATTCAACCAATACCTATAAATTTCTTTGGGCCACCTCATCTTGAAAGTGTTGCAACTCTGCCTTTAGCTTCCTATTTTGAGACTGAAAACCTCTATTCTACCTATAAAGGTTTTGGAGCTGCCTATGAAGGGGCTGGGCCTTCCTTGCTGAAAACGTTGTGTGTAGCCATCCATGTCAAGGGTATGTGTGTATGTGTGTATCCATCCATGAGCTCTTTCATCTGAGCCTTGTGAATCACATCTTCTGCTTTAAGATGAGCTACCTCCTTCCTAGCATCCCTAAGTTGCCTGATGAGTCTTTTGAAGGTCTGATTGTCAGGAGGAGCAGTGTTATGCACATTTTCAATAGGTTTTTTCTCAGTCTCCTCTTCCACCTACATGGGAAGTGTCTTGTCTACCTCATTAGGTTTCATGGTGGCTTTTCTTTTACCTTTCTTCCTCTGCACAAGGGGCTTCTTGTTTCTCTTCCACATGATTTTCAATGCTTTTGACCTTCTTCTTTTGAATAGGGGTTTTTGGTAAACACTGCTCTTTGAAAACCTCCTTAGGAATTGATGACCTTGTGAAAGGTCTTTTACCCTTGATTTTGACTATTGGAGGAGAAGAGGGAAAGAATAACTTCTTCCCTTTATTTGATGTAGATTTGTTATAAGAAGGCACCTCTTCTAACCCTGGTGGAGGAGGTGGTGAAAAATATCTTTGTGGAGAAGGAAAAACTTCCTCCTCAGCTCCTGTGACCTGCTTGCTGACCTCTGGAATTTAAACAGTGGCTCTGCCCTTTCTCTTCCTACTGGTCCCTACCTTAGTAGTACTGGTGGGTGATAAAGGAATTGCCTTATATGATTATGGAGTTGACGATAGATCCAACTTGAAATGAGAAGCAACAACAAAGTGCTCCCATGAGATCTCTTTCTTACACAATTCCTCAGAGACTAGCATTCTGATCAATCTAGAGTGGAAAAGGCTAGAGTCCACATCCTTAGATTTGGATTGAATCTTGTCTTACATTTTACCTATGCTCCTTAACAGGTAATAGGGAATATTCATCTGAAACTTACCAGTAAAATGTAACAAAAGTCTTATATGGTACTGGTACAAAGTGTTAAATCTCCCTTCACATGTAAAATATCTCTGTATGATCTTCAATATTCTGTCAAACTGTTCAATAAATTGACCCCTTGGCATACTTTTAGAAAAATCATTGGCTTGATGTTCAGGTTTAAAGAGATCTTTAGCATAGGAAGAACTAAAATCCATGGTTTTGAACCACCTTTCACCTGTAATGGGGATTCCTGTTGCAGCTAAGATAGAGGCTTCAGTCACCTCAAATTCCAAATCCCCAACCTTGGTTTTCCTACCATCAAAATGTAATGAAAACTTTCTTGCTACCTCTAGATGGCCTCTCTGCATGTTCCAACAGAAAGAGAGGCACCCGACTCTTTGAAAGACCTCTCTTGCCATGGTTTTTGTATCAAAAAGATGCATGTCCACCGGTTCTGTCCTAACCACCTTGCCACCTTTGTGTGTCTTCCTCAATTGAGGAGTCTCCATGGTTTAGAATGAGATCCTTTGAAGGCTTATGGGATAGCAATAGCCAGGAGGACTAAAATCGGGTTTCAACTATACAAGGTTGGCCTTTCAAATAGACTGGTGCTAGTGAGCTATGTTTTGGCTGTGGGAAATATGCCTTTGGACTTGTATAGGTCTTTGAGAATGTAGACAGTGAGGGGGTAATCCAACACTGGCTCTTTGCAATTGAGTAAAAGCAGTAAACTCCAAGATGAAAGGAAGTAAGGGAGGTAGAAAGGGTTTTAGCAACGCCTCTGGGTAGCGCAACACATACGCAGAGGATAGGATATTTACAGGCTTGCGATTTCAATGGTTAAGGAAAATAATAGTAATCAGACCATAGATACAGGAAATGAAGCTTATAGGTCTAAAAAGAGATAAGACAAGGCTATCATGCAAAGACAAATACCTTACGACTTTGAAGGCTCGGCAAACCAAAAACCCGAGCGCAAATTTCTTGTGAAAATTAATATGCAGAGGAGGCAATACATGATATCTGTGGATTAGACACCTGTTGGAATCTTCAACGAAATTTTAGGATGAAATTGCGAAAGCTTCGGTCCTCGAATCTACTTCAGCATCAAATTTGGTTGCATTGTTGTCGCCTGATCAAAACTTGTGAATTTGCGCAACGCATCACTGTTGAGTTTTTTCAAAATAATAAACCGTTACCAGGGCTCGTAAATGCAATATCTTGAAGGCATATTTAACCAACTCTTGGCACTGAAAACAAGGAAATCATGACTCGAGGTGGAAATCAGTCGTGGAAATCATGACTCGAGGTGGAAGTATGATGAATTGGATAAGCGCTATGGAACTGCTTGATGAGTAGGGAGCGCTTTCAATTCAAAAAATGATTGGACAGGTAAGCAAGGAGAATGAGGCATGCCTATGAGATCATGAGTGAGGAGAAAGATGTGTCACATCAGTGTAATCATGGGAGGGATCGACCTAGGGACAAGTCATGAAGGGGACCAAAATAAGTCATGATCTAAAATGGTTCTAGGACCAAAAATGAATTTGAGGATCAAACTAGAGCTAAGACTCAAAAATTTAATCATCTAAGGGGTCCTACCAAACATAAAATTTAAAGGGATAAGACTTTAAAAGAAATTTAAAATCTAAGGCTTAAAAAAGGATTGAAAACAAACTAAAAGACCCAAGGCAACTTAGTGTGATAACACCTCCCATTCCCTTACTATTTCAAAACCTTGGTTCTTGTAGTCCCAATAGATACCTTAGGTGAGCCTTCATCTATGCAAGCAGGTAATGCTGAAAGTTTCAGTGTCTGGTGGGTTTTTTTGGTCATATATAAATTGAACCTAGGGTCTTACAAACCACGTGTAGCACCAACACATGCCCTAGGACCATTGAATGTATTGAAGATGTACACCCAATGAAATCTCACTAGGGTGAGTCAATTGTCTCATATTGCGGATACATAGACCATTAGTATATAGAAAAACTAGAGGTGAGTTGATTACGTCACCTAAAGAGAGTTTCTTGCAAACAATATTCATGTTTGTGCGACTGAACTTTCCTTTTTTTTACTAGACGTCGTCTCGAAAATAATTTCACAAATTTCCTAACTCCCGCATGCGTGGATGCGGTCATTTCGATAGACTTGGATTCACATCTTAGTTGACTAATGTTACATATATATTCTTCTTATAGCTCGACTCGACCAAACATAACTCGTAGCTTGACTCGACTGGCTAGAGTTTTTTTGTCAACCCAACTGAAGACTCGTCTAGGAGTCAATCAATTTATTTCACATCGTCTCTTTTAATTTTCATTCCTATCGACTTTGGAGATCACCCAAATGGAGATTGTTTGGACATTGATTCAACCTCCCTTGACCATAAGTCAATCCCATAAACCATAATCATTTTTTATTGGTGGATCAACTCGTCGATCCACCTACAATATTTGTCGACTAGTGGATCAACTCGTTGATTCGCCTCGAATATTTGTTGACTAGTGGATAAACTCATTAATCAACACATCCAAAATATTTGTTACTTGGATATGATGTGGATACCCTAGTCCTTTGTTGTCGAGTGGAAAGGATACCTGCCTTTCCTCTTATTGTCGTTTGACAGAAGGGTTCGATTGGTGTGACTCGACAAGGGACTCAATTTTGCTTTCCCTCGACTGGTAGACCTGACCAATGATCTGAATAAACAACCAAGTGGTGCATTATAGGCATAGCTCATCGAGAAAATGATGGACTGATTATGCCTTGAGGTTAATTCCTTTTTTGCAAGGTTGAAAATCGACTTACGCTTGTGATCTGTGTACTCATTGAGGTCGAATTTTTCATTGTGATAGAACCACTCTCTTTTTCCTTCTTCGAACCACTCTTCACAATTTCTAATATATTTTAAATTAATGGGTATGCTTCCTTGAATATTTTTTTTTGGTAAAGTCAAGTTCCTCGGAATTTGGTCAATCGAAACCTTTTTTTTTGTCCTTGTTGCGTTCAGCTAAGAATATGAACGATTGGTCTAATTCTATTGGTGGTATTATCTAGCATCAATCATTCATTTATTTGCTTGATATATAGTCTTGCATAGACTATTAGTATATCTGAAAATGGGTAAAATATTGTAGGCATTCCATGAGCAGAAAGGTGTTGATCAGCTTGGTGAAGGAATCATTACATTAAAGTTTTTCATTTCCTTGTTGTAGATATAGAATGGAGGACTAAAGAATCAGTTGAAGATTGAAGCTATCATGTTTTAGACTATAGGGCTAAGAAATCCCCAAAATTTTCTATCATGGAGAGAACCATGGAGGTTGTTTTCCATAATTTTTTAGATAAATTTGTAGACAAATTGGATCTTGTTGATGATCTAGAGAAGGAAGTGAAAGATTTTCTAAACAAATATTTCCTTGGGCATGGAATTCTACTAGCTGATGGAAACCAATTCCCATCTAACTCATGAAGTTTTCCACTTACATACCTATGTAGTTGAGATTTGTGTAGAGGATGCTCCACTTCAAGCAGATAACAATCACCTGTTTGATCAATATCAGGCTTTGAAAGAACATTATGATGCTTTGTTTCTATATCTAATTGAGAAGGATGTGATTATTCAGGGATTACAATACTGCAAAAAGAACCTTGAAGATGAATTTCATCGACTACTGTTCGCACATGGGTAGACCTAGGGTTCAACGCTTAACAATGCACCAATAAAACCCCGACTATCGACCCTTTCGGAAACATGTGCGAGGCAGGCAAAGTCTCACCAGAGGTAGAAGCAGGGGGGTTTACAGGACGCATGTGTCTGTAACCAGGTCGGGACACAGATCTATGATAATAACACTTCATAGGATATTCTGTTAATGCTTAGGAAGTGGCATACATTAGTTTGTTAACCTTATTAACATCACAAAACATATCTAAGGTAGATCAAAACAGTAACAATAAATGATTATATATCCTGAAAAATTAGCACTAAGTTAGATCTAACCTTCATTTACCCTTATCACAAGTAAAACACTTAAGCAATAACAGATCTATCTATCATACATATTGATCAAAGCACCGAGCAAATTCATAACATAAATAACACAACACAAAGCAAACCAAAGACACAAGATATACATGGTTCACCCTAGTGTGGGGCTACGTCCACCAACCACTTCGCTTCTTTATTATTCATCAATCTCTTACATTAAGTTACTCCTGTGAACTAAGCCATAGAGTCGAGCTTCGCATCAGATAAGAGATCTGTGCACTGAGCACCAGATCCTCCTTCCAAAACTAGGTCACAACCCAGATCCAACCCTCTATCAAGAACAAATCCTTAACACACATTCGTTCCCTTGCACCAAGCTATTCAGACCACTTGCACTTAGCTCCAAAAGACTACTCAAAATATCTACTTCTACCATACATTCTTATTTTATTTATACTTTTACAAACCCTTACAATAGGGCCAAACATGGGAAAATCCCATGGGTCGACATCCCATAAACCATTACAAAAACTCTAAAGAACCCCTTACTGGGTCCACATAGCCTGCAAAACAAGTATGATCCATAATCGCAGCTCTGCCTGGGCGCTCCTTCCTCGACCAAAGTGTGGAAATCCAAAAGTGGGCCAAATCTGACCAATGTTTCCTCAAAACTTGGTCGAGGGCCAACAAGCCCCCAACACTCACCCGTGACTCATCCTGAGACACTCAGGTGCGGACAACGCTGCTTCAAAGGCCTCGAGCTTAACTCAAGCTGCCTCGAATTGCTGCTTCGCCTGAGCCTCCTGCTCAATGAACTCCTGGATAGTCTTCTCTGTAACAGGCCCTCCAGGCATTGTTCTATTGTTGCAACCAATTTGTCCAATTTGTAAATTCTAACCTTGTACAATGTCTACTATAAACAGATATTCAGAAAAGAACATAAAAGACACAATGGCAAATACAAACATTACATAGATATTTTTCCCCTGGAAACCCAAACCGGGAAAACCAACATATATTATATTCATTCATTGTGTTGCATTATTTTCAATACAATATACATATAGGATCCAACAACATCCAAAACCCTAACCCAATGACCTGGATTAGTCCAAAACCCTAATTCCTTAACCGGAAATAGAAAACCATCGACAAAAACCATGTGACGAAAAAACCACCTAAATACATGACACTACTACTCGTGCAAAGAATATAACACATACCCAACACAATTGCGAGCCCTGCCATCAATTTCTTCAAGCACCTTGCAGGCTTCATCCTGCACAGGTTATAGCTTCTGCGTCACTTCCATTACTCTACCCTGAATGGCAGTGATCAGTTTTTTTACTGCGCATTGCTCTTGGGATCTCTTCATTCTTTATACCAAAGTGAGCAACTTCATTTGTGCCTTCACAGAAAATGCATGTTGTTGCGCCTCCTGTAACTATGCTTCCATCTTCCTTAGCTCTGGATCCTCAGCGAGGCATTCGTATGTTTGTGCGCTTCTATCGCTCAGTCATTTTCATTCTAAGGTGAGGGTTCTTATCCTTATTAGTGTGTTCTTAGCGGTCTCCTCCCTTTGGTCACACACCTCCTGCAGGGTGATCAATACTGTTTGGGCCTCCAAGTTTGTTATCCTGGTTTGAAGCTATTAGAGGGTCTCAACGAGCTTCACTACTTGAGCCTCGACTGACTCTTTCTCCTCCTGTTCCAAGCCTGGTATAGAGTGACATGATTTACTCACTACTTCTTTGACCATGGCCCACTCTGCAAGAAACTGCTCCTTTTCTCTCTATAGCTGGGATTTTTCCTCCTGGAGCTTCGCCCGAAGCTCTGCTTTCTTACTTTCTTGGGTTGCTACCTTGTCCTGCACTGCTCTTAATTGTGCTAAGAATTCATATTTATCTCTTTTCAAGGATTTTGTATCCTTCTCCTTATCTTCATGGTCTCTCTGAAGTCAAGCTTCTATTGCATCCGCCAGTCTTCTCAATTGGGCTGGATCATCTCCTATTTCTGTAGTCCGTGACGAGGAAGGCGTAGTGGGTACTGCACGGACCATTTGAACAACTTGGTTTACTTCCTTCAGTGCCCTCTCGATCTTTCCATATAGCTCATCCCACTTCTCTCCATATCTCTACAAGATGTCCTCAAAAGTGTCCTCCATAGCACCACGGACCAGACTGATATCGTCCTCAGTGAGAGTGGCCTCTAAATGAGGCTTATTAGCGTGCATATTCTTCCTAGCTGAAGGTTTCTTCGGAGAAACCTTCCTCTTCTATGGTGTGACTGTTTCAGTAGGGGGGTCTTCTACTTCGTCCCATCCTCCTTGTCTTTCTTCTTCATCTTCTTCTCCTCCTCCGAGCGAGCGAGACCCGTTATATTTAGAAGCGTTTTCCTATTCATCAGTCTCTATATCCTAGAATTCATCCTTCTTTTTATTCTTCTTCATCTCGCTGGACTGTCTGACATGCTCAACCCAGGTGACTATGGGGATTCCTATGGTGTCAGTGTTGGAGATTTTTGCATCAGCGACAGGTACAAGAAATTCCTCTAGCCACCCATTTGTAATCTTCTCCATGTCCTCATCTGTTAGGTTGTAGTACAACTGTAACTCTTCCTGGTTTTCATCTTGGCATGCAATGATGTAGATGAAATTCGGATTTGCATGGAACTCTGCTATTGGTCTGTATTGGTGTAGGGTGCACGGTGTCATGTGCGGAAATGATTCAATGGACACCTTTAACTGTTGATAGTATGCATGAAACACAACATTGGACTGCCATTGCTTCATCATGACATTGGTGTACCACAAGGTTGAAAACCGAGCAGCCAACGACTCCTAGGGGGATGTGGCTCCTTCAGGCATTTTCCAAGTGAAAAATGCGATCAAGATGATCAACCAACTGTAGTGGAATTCATTTCCCAAATCCCGGGCTTCGTGACAATCCTTCTCCAACTCATTGACGAGGTAATTCACCCAGTTCATCTGTATTCCCTCCACACATTTTCCTGCGAGGTCCATCACGAACCCGATGACCTGTGTGGGGCAGTTCTTCCTTACTATCTTTCTAGCTATGATTTGGCAAGCGAGGCACACTGCGCCATCCTCTACATAGCCTACCTTGTAACCTCACTTTCCTTTTTCGATTTCTCCGTAATCTTCCTTGATGCATTGTGCCAAGGAACGGTTTGAAGCCTTCCCTGGATAAAATTGCTGAGGGTCAGGGCCCTTCACACTTAATCCTGTGATCCGATGGATCAACACTGGATCCACAGTAATCCTTCTATCGAGCCACAAGTATCCGCCATGATATCATGACAGGAGGCGTTTAACGCAAGCGTTAACCTCCTGGTGGTGGCCAAAATGGGGGATCTTCATCACATTCAACACAGTGGACTGTGCCAACTCCTTAATCCATGGATGTGAGACAAGGTGAGGCTTCTTTATGGTTTTCTTTGTGAGATAGAGATGTGATGCCAACATGGAGTAGATCTTTCGGTCTCCCAAGTTGAGGTCGTTGTTATTCAGTAACGGGATCTGTCCTAACTGACTCCTGACTACGCATATTCCTTTTAGAATGTACGTAGTGAACACGGTGTACTCATAATCTCAGGGAATGTTCTCATGGTTAACAACACCAACCAAATGTGGGATATACTCAGGTAGGATTGACAGGATATGCTTCACATTAGCCAGATCTCTGCGGTGCTTACTTTGATGTTCAGTTCTAGGGTTGACATGACCAGAATGACGTCTAGTTGAAGGGGAAGCCTATAGTCCCCTAGTTAACGACGCCTGGACACCTTCAGATATTGCTCTGTCGGCCATTAGATTCTTAAGGACCTCCTCCACAAACTTCTCTAATTCACTTGGTTCGCCCGACATGCTAACTTTTAAACAGACAGGGCAGAGTAGACGAACAGACAGGCAGGGTAGAAAAATGGACGATGAAGTCTAGTTTCATATGACACAGTTTGACACTTGGAAAATTTTCTATTTATCTCAGTCAATCACGGGTGGGAAAAAGTGGTCCCGGCGTAGTGACCGATGAGTTAAATAAGCGGGGCATCGTAATAGATTCTTCCAACGACTATGAATGCTTTCATCAAAGTGAATATGTCTGTTATGGAATGGTCTCAACATCCCAAAAGCGGTCCATCAACCCATAAATTCATTTTCTAACCATTCTGGAGTGTCGTTCTAACGGTTGGGGCACCTCCAATGGTCATATAACTTCACCAGGGTGAAGTCCCATTCTACATGGTTTTGCTGTTCCAGCGAGGTTCAAATCCTGTGAACCTGCCTCTTGCGAGGTTCC
This sequence comes from Picea sitchensis, assembly GCA_010110895.2. Taxonomy (NCBI): domain Eukaryota; kingdom Viridiplantae; phylum Streptophyta; class Pinopsida; order Pinales; family Pinaceae; genus Picea; species Picea sitchensis. Next base: position 114,063 of record SNQJ01S0004524.1, read on the forward strand.
AATCTGTGAAGTCTTCGATCTTGTCTCTGTAGCTTCTTGTAGATTTTCCAATTTATCCTTCTTTTTATTGTTCTTCGTTTCCTTCTTCCATGTGATATGTGTTTCTCTAGTTGTTTCTGGAATCCTCTTTCCATTCTTATTCTTATTTTCTCCTAGTGCAACGACTTTGCATTGCTGATGTGCCCTCAAAGGGTCTAAAGTTAATATCCCTTTTCTTAACACATCCTGAGTGGACATACTTCTTTCTTGAATAGATAGGTCCTTCAAGTTTTCTTGCATTCTTCCAACCTTGGTAGCTAATTCTCTTTTCTTTTGTCCCTCCTACGTTGTTACTTTGTTATATTTCTTCAACTGATCCTCTCGTTCTTCTATTAGTCGGTCTATTTTTCTAGCCATGAGATCTCTTAGTTCTTGCTTTTTCTTTTCTGTAGCTTCTTCCTCTGCTTTCCTTCTTATATGATCCTTCTTAATCCAAAGCTTACCTAACAAAAGTGGGAAAGGGGCGTTATTCCCAACAAATTTAATGACTTCAAATTCTTCTTCAGTCGATGTTCCCTCAACAATAATAGGTACATTAGTAACTCTTCCACATAGGGTTATCATATTTCCCTTAAACAATCCTATCCTTCCTAATGAAGCTATCATAGTAGGATTTCCCAAAATTTTCCAAGTTTCTTCTGTCATAATATTCACTTGTGTTTCTTCATCCAAGACACAGTCTATGTCGAAGTCTTTTACTCTTGCACTTATGCACTATTTTACTTGTAGGATCTCTGATAAACTGACATCTTTATGAACATCCATCATTTCTTTCAACTGTACTAATGTAGTATGAACTTCCTCTGGTTATCTCTTTATGACTCTCTAAAATTCCCTTAGTCTCTTGACTTTCATAGTTTTCTTTTCTCATGTTCATCCTTTCAACTTTAGCAATCATCTTTGGACAATCTCAACTTCATGACCAACAATCTTACAACAAAGGCAAATAGGACCTGTGCCAGGGCATTCCTTAACAAGATGTTCCAATCTTCTGCAGTTATAGAACAATGTCAATCCTCTTTTTCTTTTAAATGTTCCCCAACTTCTTATGCACTACACATTAGGATCATAGTGTTGGATCTGCAATCTGCAAAAAACTTTCCTAGGTTCCTGCATCCACTTATTAGTCCAAAAATTCTTTCTATGCATAGGAATAACATATCTTTCTTCATTTCTATTAAATTTACTCAAATCAAATCTTTCTTTCAATTGTGCCCTAACCTTTAGACTAGGACAAAATCTATTAAACATACTTAAATTCATTTTTTCGAAACAAATTTTTTCACTTATCTTACTCTTGTCAAAGCACAAAGATTTACCTCTTTTCGAATCGTACCTCTTTCTTCAGATCAGATTTCTTTCTTATCACAAAGCTTCACAATTCAAGTAGAGTACTGTGCACTTCAACAACAGATCTATGCACATAGATTCTCTTTTTCTTTAATTCAATTCCCAACAATCACAGTTTCAGGTGCCGACAATGGAACCATTTGTTGGAACAAGGGCAAACCCAGGGTTTAACGCTTAACAACGCACCAAAAAAACCCCAACTATTGACCTTTTCGGCAACACCTGTGAGGCAGGAAAAGTCTCACCCAAGGTAGAAGCAGGGGGGTTACAGGACATAGGTGTCTGTAACCAGGCTGGGACACAGATCTGTGATAATAACACTTTGCAGGGTATTCTGTTAACGCTTAGGAAGTGACATACATTAGTTCATTAACCTTATTAACATCGCAGAACATATCTAAGGTAGATCGACGCAGTAACAATAAATGATTATATATCTTGAGCACTTAGCACTGAGTTAGATCTAACCTTCCTTTACCCTTATCACAAGTAAATCACTTAAGCAATAACATATCTATCTATCATACATACTAATCAAAGCACTGAGCAGATTCATAACATAAATAACACAACACAAAGCAAACCAAAGACACAAGATATATGTGGTTCACCCCAGTGTGGGGCTACATCCACCAACTGCTTCACTTCTTTATTATTTGTCAATCTCTTACATTCAGTTACTCCTGTGCACTAAGCCATAGAGTCGAGCTTCGCACTGGATAAGAGATATGCGCACTGAGCACCAGATTCTCCTTCCAAAACTAGGTCACGACACAGAGCCAACCCTCTATCAAGCACAAATCCTTAACACACATTCGTTCCCTTGCACAAAACCATTTAGACCACTTGCACTTAGCTCCAAAAGACTACTCAAAATCTATAATTCTACCATACATTCTTCTTTTATTTATACTTTTACAAACCCTTACAATAGGGCCAAACATGGGAAAACCCCATGGGCCAACATCCCATAAACCATTACAAAACCCCTAAATAACCCCTTATTGGGTCCACATAGCCCAAAAAACAAGTGATATCCATGATCTCAGCTCCACATGGGCACTCCTTCCTTGACCAATGTGTCGAAGTCTAAAAGTGGGCCAACTCTGACCAATGTTTCCTCAAAACTTGGTCGAGGGCCAGACCCTAAGCCTACTTTCTTTGATCAACCAACACATAAATATATGCCCTATCGTCATCTTCATCATACAAACCAAAGGAATGGAAATCATTCTTTCAAAAATTTGTAAAAAAGAAGTGAAATACAAAACTATGGACCAATACTGACTACCAAGATAGCTTGTGGGTGGATTAATGGATGGTCGGGGAATGATTTGACTAGATGTTTGAGGAATTGATATTGTTATGTATCATTGGTTGTACAATTGTGCAACATTGCTCTTAATTACTATTGATTTCCTTTGGAAGTGGTTGATTGTGGTTTGACCAAATATGACATTTAACTGAGTTTTGACTGGGATATTCTTCGATTGGAGGTTCAACTAGTATTTTTTCATTGGAGTTTTGACTAACTGTCATTTGTCAATTGGTGTTTTTGGCAAGAACCATTGCTGCTACTTAGAGATCCCTCAGTTGTGTTTATGAGGGGGAGTAATTGAGTTTGTTGATATGCAAAGCCATTTAATGTCTTCTTGTTGAATCGACTTGCACTTGGTGAGATTGACTGAACCATGTTGGACTGTGTTGTTGAGAGATGCACCACTACTTATCGTACCTGATTGACAGATACTTTTGGATTGAAAGAGATGGTTGGATAGATATATTGTTGGATACAAAGGTTGTTGGATACAAATATTGTTAGATTGATAGAGACTGGTTATGTTGGTGTGTTTCTTGTCCAGTCAACTAATTGACTATCCTGTACCGTCTTGTTGTCTAGTAGAATGATCGACTGGGACTGTGTTTTGGACAACATTTTTGCAACTATTTTTTCATTGGATGACTTCCCTTTTTTCAATGATTAACATTGTTGGTGATAGTGTTTCATATTATTTAGGAGTGTTTTTGTATTTTATTTGATCATCTTTTCCAGTCTGAACAAATTAAGGGAGGAAAGCTATGTAATTTGTTTTCTTCCAAGATGAGTTTACAGAGTGGTGTTGGAAAATTGGGTTCCTTGGTAAACCTCACCTTGTCGAATTAATGGAGTTGAACAATTCTTTGGGATGGCCTCTGACTAAATATGGTTGACCATTTCCACATTTGGACTATAGACCCACCTTTTATGTATAGGTACAACTATCATGATATGTGGTTGTTTGGTTTGGTCCATGACCAAACCTTTTTATAGATGATCCCTTGGATCGGTCTATCATCATTGGATCATGGAGATAAATTGCACTTCAAAGAAACTATGTCTCTAGACACCACAACTTCTTTCAGATTTGTGTTCTCCTTTGCAGTTATTTTCCTGTCCCAAAAAAAAGTTTCAGAAGTCAGAAGGAGAGTTAAGAAAACTATAATGTAATAAGAAACAAACATCTAAACTCAACTATGAATTATGTAGATTTTATAATAAATATTGGAAAATAAATTGAAGGAAATAAATTGAAATAGATTGTTCAAAAGAAGGAAAATAATGTACTTATTTGACTAAATATTTATTGATGATCTAAGGACTCCTCTATTTTTCTACGCCTTTCCATCTAATCTATGTTAGCTTAAACAAAAATGCATGATATGATTTTATGGAATCCCTGCCTCTATCTTCGCCAACACGACCACAATCTTAGAGGAGAGGAAGCATAGAACAGAAGCATGGGATTCAAATTCAATAAATAATGAGTAGGAGAATGTGCTTAATATTATTTTATAGGGAATTTATTGACCACCTTGCCCCAAAAATACAATTTTCGTCATAGACATAACCATATAAAGTTTGTTACAATAGGATTTGAATTCAACTTCAAAGCTGGAATTTGAAAATTTGTTTTATTTTTAAATAAATAAAAAAATCAAATTCCATATTGTCTATCTCAATTGTTAAAATTCAAACCCTAAATCACACAATTGAAAATGTACCTAACTGTTATTGTTAATTTCACATGGTAATGGAAACACTTGAGAAGGCAGAGGGCATGTGTTGGCACAGGGACAGACCCAGGGTTCAACACTACAACAACGCACCAACAAAACCCTAAGTACCGACCCTTTCGACAACACCTGCGAAGCAGATGAAGTCTCACCTGAGGTAGAGGCAGGGGTGGTTGCAGGACTCAGGTGTCTGCAACCTTATCTTGGACACAAATATGTGATTGTAATACTTAACAGAGCACTTAGCACTGATAGTTCATCAATATTTAACCACTATCTACTCCGCAGATAAAACAGAGCATCGCATTATTCATCCAGATCTGATGTATCTAAGAACTTATCATAGAGGGGTAGATTAGATTCAAGCACTAAGAACATTCACATAGGTCAGATATAACATCCATATACATTATTAACACAAATCATAAATGGATATATCTATCTGTATCAAATCACTTAGCAAGTAAAGACATAAACACATCAAGACATCGCACAAAGCAGAGAAACACAACATATACATGATTCACCTGCACCCTGGGGCTACGTTCACCAAATCTTCTTCTTTATTATCTTTGTCAAGCTTCTTACAGGAACATAGCATCAAAATCCTACTCCACAAAAGACAGGAGATATGTGTGCACTCCACCATATCCTCCTTCTTCGAGCTAGGGTACAACACCAAGCCTTCTTACAATTACTTGCACGTAGCTTTGCAAGTCTCACATAGTATTCACATAGAACTTAAAATCCTTACTTAGCGCTTAGCTCACCGGTCCCTTCCTACATTGCCTATCCTTCTATTTATACTTTTACAAAATAGGCCTAAACATGGGTAAACCCATGGGATGACATTCCCATACCCGTTATATAATCCCAAAACCCAAAAAGGACCCAAAAAGGAGTCGAGATCCCACGATATCTGCTTCATCTTGAGCTCTGTCTTTGACAGCCTATCGAAGTCCCAAAATAGGTCCAAGGATCTCCCAAAACTTGGTCAAGGGCCAACATGCCCCCAAAACTCACCTGTGACTCATCTCGAGTCACTCTGATCTGGTTAGTTCTGCCTCAAAATCCTTGAGCGTGGCTCGAGCTGCTTAGACTTGTTGCTGTGCCATGACCTCCTTTACAACAAACTCTTGGATGATTGTGTCGTTGATAGGTCCTTCCAAGTGCAATTCAGCTGTAGCGAAAACATGCTCCAATTCTTCTCCTCGACCTTCGACCTCTGTGAACAATTGGTAAGCCTTATCTTGTACAGGTTGGAGCCTCTGAGTTACTTCCATAACTCTACTCTAGATAGTGTGGATTTGTTGCTGGGTGGTGCGTTGCTCTTGGGATCGCTTCATTGTTTCCACAACTGACAGGGGCTTCAACTGCACCTGTATCTTTTTGGCTTGATACTTCACCTCTTGGAGCTGTGACTCTGGTGCCTTCAGTTCTGGATTCTCAGTGAGTTGTTCATAGGTCTAGGCACTGTAATCAGTGAGTTGCTTACATTCCATGGTAAGGGCCTTTAGTCTCTCAACTGCGCTTCAAGAAGTCGCTTCTCTTTGATCCTTTACTTCCTGTGGAGTCTCGGGTAGTGTGTGTAGCTCTAAGTCTTCTATTCGTTGTTGTAGTTGTTGGATAGCTTCTGCGATTTATTCTACTTGCTGCGTGACTCAGTCCTCTGGATTTTTTTCTAAGTTTTCCACAGAGTGAAGTTCTCTATTGACCGCTTCTTTCACTTCGAGTTTCTCTGTGAGCAACTGTTCTTTTCCTTGCTGTATCTGTGCTTTTACTTTGTCAAAATTCACTTGGAGAGCAATATTTTCCTATTCTGCAGCTCGACACTATTCTACAAATACTCCTTGCACTTGCGTCAAATCCTGGGTGGCTTATTCTGTTTCTTCTTGTGCTCATTGGAGGCGAGCATCGACTGTATCAACTAGTCGGTGGAGTTGGGCTGGATCATCTCCCAACTCTGGTTCTCTCGATGGCAAGGGTGTAGTGGACACTGCACGGCTGGACTGAAGGGCCTGTTGTACCCCTCGGAGTTCGACTCCAATTCTCTCATATATTTCTTCCTTCTTGGCTTCTTGTTTCTTTGCTATTTCTAGTGAAGCATCGTTCAGGGCTGCTATGATGAAGTCAAAATCATTAGAGATGAGGACAGTCTACATCTTGGTCATGGTGGCTTTATATTTCTTCCGGGAAGAAGGTTTTAGTGGGGAAACCTTCCTCTTCTTCAAGGTGTCAAGCTCGTCTCTGGGCGGTGTTAATTTTCCTTTCTTTTGTTCAACTTCTCTATCCTTCATATTTTCTATGACATCATCACCTCCTTTCTCAAGTGATATGGAAGCAGTATTCCCTGAGGTGCTGCTTAGGTCTTGAACCTCTTTAGTATGCTTCATTTTGCTAGGTTCAGGAGTATATTTTTCTTTATGTGCAGTCTCCAGGCTGTCAGGGTCAGACATCTCTGCAGTTTTGGTGGGGATAAGGTGGTCAACTAACCATTCCTTAGTGATCTCTTAAAGGTATTCTTAAGTAAGTTTATAATATGAATGGAGCTTCTCTTTATGTGAATCTGCTCGCGCTGTAATGTAGGTGAAGTGCCAATCTGTGCTGAACTTCATTAATGGTCAAAACCTCTATAAGGTGTTCAGAGTCATGAGAGGCTAGACTTCGATGGCTCTCTTTAGTTGGAGGTAATATGTATGAAACACAACATTTGACTGCCACTATTTGTTCATGCCGCCTGAATACCAAAGGGTAGCGAACTTCGCAACAAGTGGTTCGAATGACTCTAAGGCTGGGAAGGTCGCACCTTCTGGAATCTCCCAGGCAATAAATGCAATGAGGATCAGAAGCCAACTGAAATGAAATTCATAATCCTGATCCTGTGCTTTTCACCAGTCTAGTTGCAACTGGTTAACTAGGTACTTCGCCCAGTTCATCTGTAGGCCTTCCGTGCACTTCCCTGCAAGGTCAACGACAAAGCCGGTGACATGCATAGGTCGGTTCTTCCTTACTAACTTTCTAGCTATTAGTTGACATGCAAGGCACACTGCACCACTCTGGATGGAAGCTACCTTGTAGCCTCTTGTTCCCTTCTAGACATCGCCATATATATCCTTGATTTTCTGTGCCAATGCGTGATCTACGACTTTTCCTAGATAAAACTCCTACGGGTCGGGTCCTTGCATGCTTAGTCCTATGATCCTGTGGATCAACGTTTGGTAAACTATAATGGGGTGGTCTAGCCATAAGTAGTCGCCATGGTAACATGACAGTAGCAACTTGACACAGGCGTTGACTTCCTAGTTTCTTCTGAAGTGTGGGATCTTCATGACATTCAGCAGGGTGGACTACACGAGGTTCATCATTCACGATTGAGGGATGATCTTCGAGTTCTTCCCTTTTTTTCTAGTTAGGTACTTGTATGGGGCTAACATATCGTAGATCTTGCGATCTCAGAGGTTGAAGTCATTGAACTTCAATGATGCAATCTTGTCCTAGTCTACTCGAACTGCATGTATCCCCTTTGAGAGTTACACAGTAATTATGGTGTACTCAAAATCTTGTGGTACACTATCAAGATTCACTGCGCTAGCCAGAGGCAGGATGTAATCGGGGAATATGGTGGGAATCAACTTCATGTTTTCTAGGTCGTCTTTGTGCTTGGTTCTCTTTTTCGCTGATGTCCGGGATGGTCCAGCTCCGCGAATAGTCGATGGAGAGGCTTGCACTGTTCTCGTCGATGAGGCTTGTACACCTGTAGACATCAACATGACTCTTTCATTCATGAGGTCGATCAGAACTTCTTCGACAACTTTCTTTGCAATGCTCATCTCGTCCGACATACATGCTCGAGGTTGAAAATCTAGGGTTCGGGGAGTAACTTAGACACTGCAATGGGATATAGGAAAATAACGCAATAATCATTGTGTAAAATCAACGAGTCTGTGGGCTCAAATTCATGGTTAGCAAAAGTGTTCTCAGTGCATGGCGCGACAGGATAAATAGATAACTTGGCAACAAATTTCTTGCAATAGGCAAGAAGCCTTCGTTAATTATGTTCTGTCCGTTATGGTGTGGTCCAACGGTCTGGTGGCAAACCATAAATGCCTTTCTACCTGTTCAGAGGGTCGGCCAAATGGTTATATTGTTCCCAATGGCTATATTGCTTTGCCATGGCGAAGTGCCATGTGACGCTATTATGATATTCCGACGAAGCTCCAATTTTGCAAATTTTCCTTCTACGAAGTTCCCTTTGGAACCTTCTATAACTTCTTGATTTTAGCTCTCTTCTTACTTAACTTTCTTTCCTTTTTTCGAGTGAGCTTCATCTCAGTATTCCATTTTCCATTCTGATTTTTATTTGCTTTTGGCATAGTTACTTTGCGCTGTTGAGATTCTTTCCTAAGATTCGAGGGTGATAGTTCTTCTTTATCTGGAACAGGTGCTTCAATCTTCTGTGGGTCTTCTAGTGTTTTTGCAACTTCGACATCCGGTTCTCTGGTGTTAAATAGCTTCGATCTGTTCTTTTGTTCTTCAATCAAGTATGCGATCCTTCTAGTCATGAAATCTTTTAACTCTTGTTTCTTCTACTCTAAAACTTCTTCTTCTTCCTTCCTTCTGACCTGATCTCTTTCAATCCAAGGTTTTCCTAGTAACATGATAAATGGGGAGTTGTTCTCAATAAATTTAACAGTCTCAAAATCCTCCTCTGTCGAAGTCCCATGGGTATGCATAGGTATCTAGGTGAGCTTTCCACATAGGTTTATCAACTTTCCTCTAAATAAACGTATTCCTCCCAATGAAGGAGTCATAGTAGGCCTTCCTATAGCTTCCCAAGTTCTTTCTGTCATGATATTTACCTGTGTTTCCTCATCTAGAACACAATCAATGTTGAAGTTTCCTATTATTTCTTCTATGCATGCTTTTTCTTTGAAGATCTCTGATAAGCTGAGATGTCGGTCGTCATTCAGGGTTTCTTTTATTTGTAGAAATACTTTCTCTGATTCTTTCTGGGATTCTTCCATAATCGTAGTTTATGTATATGTCTTAGGGTTTTCTTGTCTCATGTTCATTCCTTCAAGCTTAACAATCATTCTAGGGAAATTCAATACTTCATGGTCGATAGATTTGCAACAAAGACAACTAGGTCTTTTCCCAGGCATTCCTTAGCAAGATGTCCCAATTTTCTGCAAATGTGACAGAGGGTTAATCCTCTCTCTCTTTTAAATGATCCCCAACCTTTTCTGTACTACGCGCTAGGATCATGGTAGCTAACCTGCAAATATTTCTTTCTAGAATCCTGCATCCACTTGTTAGTCCAAACATTCTTTCTATGCATAGGTATAACATATCTTTCACTATTCTTATCACATCTACACATATCAAACCTCCTTTCATCTATTAGTACCCTAGTTTTCAAGCTAGGACATAATCTATCAAACATACCTAGATCCATACTGTTGAAACAAAAATTTCCACTTATCTTACTTTCTACAGAACACAAAGCTTTTAGATCTAAAATGTTTCACTATTCTTACCTTTATCAGAGAACAGAGCTTGCAGATCTTACATCTTTTAATAAAAAAATCTCACTTTTACCTTTCTTAGAGCACAAATCTTTTAGATCTTACCTATTTTCTTCCGATCACACTTCTTTTCTTTATCAAAGAGCTTCGCAAACTATGTAGAGTACTCCGCACTAGAGCGACATATCTACGCACAGATCTTTCACAATTTTAGGTCGGATTTTCGCACAAAGCTTCTTCTTCCTCAGTTCCCAACAATCACAGTTTTAGGTCCTGGAAACAAAACCATTTGTTGGCATAGGGGCAGAACTAAGGTTCAACGCACCAACAATGCACCAACAAAACCCTAACTACCGGCCCTTTTGGCAACACCTGCGAAGCAGATGAAGTCTCACCTGAGGTAGAGGCAGGGGTGGTTGTAGGACTTAGGTTTCTGCAACCTTAGCTGGGACACAGATCTCTGATTGTAATACTTAACAGATCACTTAACATCGATAGTTCATCAATATTTAACCATTATCTACTCCGCAGATAAAATAGAGCATCACATCATTCATCCAGATCTGATGCAACTAAGCACTTATCATAGAGAGGTAGATTAGATTCAAGCACTAATCACATTCACATAGGTCATATCTAACATCCATATACATTATTAACACAAAGCAGAAACAGATCTATCTATCTGTATCAAATAACTTAACAAGTAATGACATAAACACATCAAGACATCGCACAAAGCAGAGCAACACAACATATACGTGGTTCACCCCCACCCTGGGGCTATGCCCACCAAATATTATTCTTTATTATCTTTGTCAAGCTTCTTACAGGCACATAACATCAAAATCCTACTTCGCAGAAGACATGAGATTTGCCCGCACTCCGCCAGATCCTCCTTCTTCGAGCTAGGGTATAGCACCAAGCCTTCTTACAATTACTTGCATGTAGCTTTGCAAGTCTCACACAATATGCAGATAGCACTTACAATCCTTACTTATCACTTAGCTCACCAGTCCCTTCCTACATTGCCTATCCTTCTATTTATAATTTTACAAAATAGGCCTAAACATGGGTAAACCCATGGGCTGACATTCCCATACCCATTACATAATCCCAAAACCCAAAAAGGGGGCGATATCCCACGATCTTTGCTTTGTCTTGCGCTCCGTCTTTGATAGCCTTTCGAAGTCCCAAAATAGGTCAAACTTGACCAAGGATCTCCCAAAACTTGGTCAAGGGCCAACATCATGACCTTTCCTGGATGTTTCCATTTATATGTAAAATAGATCTACTTTGTGGAAATAGTGAGTTGACTATACAAACTATTGTCTCTTTGTAGACATTATATAAAATTGAAATGATATAGAAAAGATTAGCATGGCCCCTATGCACAAATCGAAAAATGGTTTAAGTTTTTATTAGGGTTACACTCTAAGATCATTTTTGCTACATTAATGTTGTCTTTCTGCTAAATAATAAGGTTAATTACATACAATGATTAATGTTTTTGTATTCATTAATATTTCAAAATTCAACATCATTTATTAAAGGTTGCATTTTAAGATCATTCTCTTTATTTGTATACATGTTAACTACCTATATATGTCAACGATATCTAGTGTCACACTCCAAAGATGTCTCATATTTTCCAATAACACAATCCAAAATTTTTCACTATTTTGACTGCTAAATAAGAAAGTTAATTAGCTAGACTAATGTTTTTATAATCATTATTTTTTAAAATTCATCATCATTAATTAATTAGACTCAAATATCATTCAATTTGTTTGTGTATATGTCCACATCCCTCATATATTTCAACGATATCGTTTAGTAGTATAAAGATAAATTTTTTCTCTCTTAGACTTTATAGATGTCTCTTTAGCAATTGGTAGTGTCTTCATGACATGTAGCTCATGGTGGTTTGTGTACTCCCCTCCTCTTGTAGTATATTAGGGGGAAATTAGGCATGGTTGGAGAAGATAAATCCATTTAATATTTATCAGGACATGCTTTGGCATTAGAGAAATACTTAAGCTCCAAGAAAGGAAGATAAAATGAAACCTACCTACAAAATTTGAACTAACATCATTTCCACCTTTGAGATTTATGGAGCACCATTCATTGAAGGTGAATGTGGATGAGCTTGAAAACCTAATTGGAAATTAAGGAAGACTTGGTATGACCCTATGGGGTGCATATATGTGGTTGAATGTATATGTAATAGGAGTTCACCCAATAGGGGGCCTACATGTACAATGGATGAGAATATGTATCTATAGAGGTCAATATGTATATAATGATTCAACCCAGTCAATCAACATGGGATCTAAATATCGAGGCTTGGATATGAAATGGTATGCTTTGATTACTCTACTGTTGCTTAAAATAAGAAATCAATTTTTTTATCAATATAATCAACTTACAATAAGTTTCAAATTTAAACAATTATTTTAAAAAACTATTTTTGGCATGTGGGACATCGTTGACTGATAGGTGTGCCTGAAAGTGAACCAAATAGTAATTCCATCCTGCGGCTGATGATATCCTGGTGAAATAGTTGATCCATAACATCCCGACACATGTCAAAAATAAGTTGAAGTTGCTCCTAAGAGAAGCTATGTGTGAGAGTCAAAGATGTTGTCTCAGGTCCAATTTGAGTAGGGTCTGTGTTCATGCCAGTAGCTATAGGGGAAATTTCCTCATTCGCCATGGGGCTCATCTCCTCGAGGATTGGACAATTCCACTGCTCGTTCAAAGGTTGGTTCGGAGTATTGCCTTCGAGTTGAAAGGAATATCTCAAAAAATTCTTAATGTCCCTAGGAGAAATCAATGTAGGCCCCAACATAGACTAGGGTAGAATAGAAGGAAACTCCTCCTCCACCAGGGCAAGACCCTAATTGTAATTTTGTTGATTATCAACATTGGGAAGAGGTGTAATAAAGGTCAAAGTAGGGTAGGGTGGAGGGATAAGGACCAGATTTAGGCCAGTCATAAGGGGAGCAGGGTGAAGGTGTCTAGCCAGATAGATTTCCACACTCCCTTGGCATGTCTAGGGAGATGAAACCAGAGAACCATATGCAGGAAGAAAAGGGAAAGGGGGGTTTAAAACCAGAACTGGTGCCAAGAAGGGGGGAAATTCATCAAACAGAGAAAGAATGAGATGCAAAGAGTGAAACATGAACAAAAATTCGGATAAATTACCTATCCAGGATGGTGAATTTTCCATTAATCTTTAGTTGACAACAATTAGTTGCCTTGTACCTGTGTGTATGGTGCTCTCCGCCATTGTAAACCAGAGGGTGAAGTTTCCCATGCTGATCATACCCGCACTGAAGGCCATAGAATAAATGCCACACATGGAAGTGAAGTTTGAGGTGAAGGCGACGAATGAATGCATTAAAAACTTAGATTTCATGTGGAGCAAGTGGCACCCCATCCAGGGTTTTTGTATTGTTATTCTTCAATAACTCTCTATATTTTAAAAATGGTTTATCCCACATGCATCATGGGAATCATTCTCCTTTCACTTTCTCATATATAAGTGAGATGAAGGATGCCCTTTAGATTTACAAGAATATAAGAGAGTAAGTGGTTAATGATATTGATCTTTATCCCAAACCCTATGGGTCCTTAGGCCAAATAATCCATATGGGGATGCCCTCTCTTGTAATATTGGAGTTTTCCTGAAGAATACAAAAGCCAACTTCAATGCATGTTTCCCCACATTGGGGTTTTATCACGTAAATATTTTCCCTTTTGTCTCTTGTCTCTTTGGTTTACTAAATTTATTGATGCTTGGTATAGGAGTTTAGACCAATTAGATTTCATTATATGTTTGTGCATATTTTTCGGATCTAACATGGTATCATAGCTAGTTACCAATCTCTTTATTCCTGCACAAATTATTTTTTGAAATTTTCGCATCAGGTATCAACAGATATGTTCGCTTGGGGCCCCCTCTCCTATGGATCTATTTTTTATTTGGATATCCACTTTGGTTTTCTATAGATCTAAGTAGATCTCACTTTTTTTTATCCTTTTTCTGCAAATCCAACCTCACCATTGTTTCTAGAATATAACATTCAACAAAGATTGAATATTGGTTCGTAAAAATCGGCTACCATTTGCCCATATTTGAATTAGTTTTCTTAGCTTAGCCTAGGAAAATTATTTATTCAAAAACCTAAAGTTTTTGGCTTGAATTTTAGGTTTGGTGGTTTACCAAGCCTATTTTTTTTACTAGGCCTAGTTCTTTTACCAAACTTATCCATTTCTTCCGAAGATAAACATATAATGAAATATAATCAGTCTAAACTCGCATACCAAGCATCAATAAATTCAGTGAATCAAAGAGACAAGAGACAAGAGACAAAAGAGACATAGTTTACATGGTAAAACCATAATGTGGGGAAACATCCACGGAAGTTGGTCTTTGTATTCTATAGGAAAACTCTTCATTAACATAGCTCATCACATCCAATCAACATGGTTAGTTGGGAGATGGTTGTCTAGCACATTATGAGGTACATTAGTCCTTGTTTCATATGAAGTGTCATATTTAATACATTAGGAATGTGGGTAAGGATCATGGATTGAAGTTGGATAATGGATCATAAGCTAGAAGTTATGTTTTTTTCCTTGTGTCACCTTGGTGGCCATCATTAGCTATCCTAGTCTAGTGTTGTCAATCTCTAGAAACACGCGGGTTATCCACTCAACAAACATGTGACATAGCATATGCATTCATGAGATATTAAAGAATACCTCTAATTTCACTAGATATTGATAAATAACTCGCAAAATCCTTTTGTTGAACCCCCCTCCCAATATATATTTCCAATAAAAAATCCCTATTTTTAACATATATCTCTCGTTTTTACTAGACACCCCTTTGTATATCCCCAAATACATATAAACCCCCCATACCTCGCATCCATACCCCCAATATCTATAATATCTTGACTCTATTATTGACAATTTAAAAACCCACTTTATGAATGGATGTGATATGATATTGGTCAACAAGGTGAAGCCCCCGTGGGGGAACACGGGTACTAATGAGATACTTTGATAAGGGTATGTACCGTTCCCCCTCTTACTTAACACTTTCCATCCTGGGGCTTTTCACAACGTACTAAACTTCGATAATGGATTTACATTTATCCCAAAAGGATCATGGTTTATTATCCTATGAGAAGAAGGGATGGAATGTTGAGGTTGACGCAACTGCTATAAAAATGAATAAAAGAAAAAATGTTATGAAAGAAAGAAAGAAATATGGAATAATGAATGGCTGACTTTAAAATCCAAGGGCCATATTGATCTCTACCCCCTCTAATGGTAATCACCCCTTGTCCTGATGCACTAGATGCATATTTGTATAGTACTTTATCTTGATAAGAAAAATGAAAGAAATAATAAATGATTGAAAATTGAAAATGGGAATTGCAAAGAAAGAAATGAATATCAAAATGCAAGAAAAAGGGTTTAGAATGCAAAAAATTATTGAGGAAAGGGTATCTCAAGCAACAAACACTCCATATACAAAGGCACTCATGGAAGTGGAACAAATACGATATCCTACATGTTAATGATTCCATTGCCATGAAGTAATCCCAACATGTTTCTATCACCACACTTACACTTAGATAGGTTTCTTAGGAAATATCCCTCTACTTGCATACTGACACACTTTTATGGTCCTCCCATACCTAAACTTTCTAAATTGCGCAAAGTCTTGAGCTAATGTGAAGTTTGAAGGGGATATCTAATGTGGATTGTTCATGTGGCTTATATATTAAGTAATGGCTTACTTTGTATGAATCTGAGGACTCATGGACCTCATGAACATTGGTCTTACTTGATTCCATGACTTTCACCGACTTGGGTTCACTTAACATGGTCCTTTGGAGGACATCCTTATGGCTTCACTGAGGACATTGTGCACTTTATACAAGATACATCAAATGTGATGCAGAGCATTTGGTCATATTATGGCCTAACATGTTCAAACATATCCTCTCAACCTCTTAGAGACTGAATGATGGACATATGAGATCCTATTATGTAGAAATAGTCATATTGGTTGGCAGATGGGGAGGAAGCCCACATCTTGGATAGTCCACCCCATAGCTTATTAGGCATTGAATTGAGGATGTTTCACTGGGAATTTATTGGACATTATTTAGATAGGTGATGCACCTTCATTCCACCTTGAACAATAACCTTTTCAACTTGTACATTAAGCATACGGATGATGATGTCATGCGCTATAATGCTTTCATGATGATTGGGGATTTCTTGCCATTGGGGCACCACTTTGGTGATGAGATGGGATCATTGACAATGAGACATGAACTTTAATGAGAAGGTGTCACCTTCCACCATGCATTGCACCTCTTGATGATGATATGTGGCCTTTGGAGGCCTCCTACACTATCTTGGAGCATGATGTCACCCACATGTGTGACCTTGTGCGACCTTGGAGGACATATTTTGGTCTATTAACATTCTTATCTATTGTTTGAGGATATTTGAGGGCTCCTCCTTGACCTATCCCACTTGTATCATGAATTATTTTTATTTTGTGGGGCTTTGAGGGGTTATAGTGCTGGGTTTTCCTCATATAAAGAGGCTAGCGATACCTCAAGCCAAAATCATAACTCAACACTTGTGAGATCCATTGCTACTTGTATTATTCTCTTATTTTTTCATTATGGAGATCTTATGCAGACTTGGGGAGTGATATTGTTGATTTTTTCTCTTGTTATGGTGGATTCTTCATGAAACTAGAGTTTCCTAATGCATAGAGAATTTGAATAGTAAGTGATTTTTCAAGTTTAAGTGTTTATTCTTGGCATATTTTGATGAATGATCTATTAGAGAGGTAATAGTTGCATGTTATCAATGTTTTCCTTGAATACATTTGATGAAACCCTAAGGAAGGATTAAGAGTGGTTATACCCTTCCCTTGTATCTACCTTAATTTTGTTGAAGCACAAAAGATCAAGATTAGGGATTGTGACAGGACATCCCCCTAATCTTGTCTTTGAGTTTGAAACCTAGGGTTTATGAGAGGATACAATTTAGGGTTTAACCTATTTTCCACCTAATATATTTTCTAGACACTGGAGAGGAAGTGGGACGTGTAACATCTCCACAAGAGAAGGGAGTGTCTAAGAGGGATCAAAGGGGGAATTTATTTATGGTATTAATCCAAACCCAAATTTATGAATTTTATTATCATTTGGGACAACTTGATATTTTATGGTTTAGTGTGTGAGAGACCAATCACTAAATACATGTAAGAGGGTGGGTGTGAGAAGTCACGTCCCATAGTTACCAGCAACATGGGGCTTGTTATCACAAGATTGGTACTTGTGCAAATCCCACCACAAGATTCCCAAATATCGCATAACTATGAAATAAACTACCACTATCGCCTAAGTAGGATCTTCCCTTGTTTTAGTGATGGAGGAGGTCCACTGCAAGGGAGGCTTCCCTAATGACCTCAAGGGATCAAATAGAAATTTTAATATCCAAGCCTATTACCCCCTATCTTGATCACCAGTTAGTTGGTATAGGTCTAGGAAGGAGAAAGAGATTGTAATGTGATTGTTGTACCTTCCCAAAATCACAACAGTAAACCGGTCATGTCATAGAAATAAGTATTTTTCAACAACAACAAGATAAAGTCCTCATAAATTTAGCAATTTAGCATGATGAATAAGCATTCATCATGCATAAAGTTATCTAGTTTCTAGAGATAATTTATGAACAAGTTAAGCCACCTTTAGATGAGTGTATGCAACAAATTAATGTAGTTTTAGATGATTTTAGCAAAATTTTATAACAACAAGAAGAAACATTGCAAGTTTTCTAGGGTTAGAGTTAACAAAGCTAGTACAATACTTGAGAGTTTTAAAAGGGGGTTTTATTAATTACTTTCACCACAATAGTTACTTATCGATTAGTTCCTTTACCATTCTAGGGTTATGGAGTCTCAAATGCATCCAAGCTTGAAGTTTGATATAATTGAAACCAAGAGGTAGAGTCTAAACCCTAAGGTGCAAGCACATTTGGGCCTTAGGATTTAGACTTTAAGGAGAAGGACGTCTAGGGTGCAAGCACTTTTGGGCACTAGATATTGTTTCTCCCTTCTTGCAATTTCACTTAGATAAAATAATCAATTGTCTAGGGATAAAATTCTAAAGTTTTATCACTTTAGGGATTTAGGGTTCTAACCCTAGAAAGGACAATTCACAAATTTTGAACAAGCAAAACTTTGTGAGAGGAAGAAGAAGTTATTTTCCTCTCTTAGGGTTTCAACAAACAAGAATCCTTGCAACAAAATAGCAATTTCACCATTTACATACAATATACCATAGAATTGTAGAAAATTACTTACTTTATGCAAGAAGAAAAGAGAAAAAAACCCTAATTACAAAAATATCCATCCAAAATCAACAAACCATCCACATGAGACCTTTTCCAAGCATAGCGCATGAGAGAGAGAGAGAGAGAGAGAGAGAGAGAGAGAGAGAGAATGATGAAATAGTGAAAATACTAGAAGAGTTACCCCACAATGGTGAGGAATGACGATGGAAATGAAAAGGCTAGTGCTAGCCTTCTTATAGGATGCTATCCTAGCATAATTTATCCACACAAAATGTCAACATAAAAAAAGAAATAGGTTTGTGTTATCTCCTAAAATAACATTGTCATTTTTGTCTATTTAGGTGATAGGTAGTCATTAATAATGCATTTCTAATATTTTAAAAGGTTTGTATTTAAGAGATGGAGTTCATAATAAAGTCTCAAAAATCTATGGTTTGAGGTTTTTATTAAAACACAGGTTTCGGTAGCTAAGTGTCCCTACGAAAAGCTACTTTAGCTACCAAAAGCCTTAGCTTTTGGTAGCTAAAACCCAAAAGTCGAAGCTGTGTTAACTACCGAAAGTGCCAAAGCTGAAAAGAAGCTAACTGTTTCATCACGCGCCCGAATAAATGGAATAAAACAATAAAACATGTGTTATCTTTACAGCTGGTCAAAGTCTTTAACATGCCAAGTCATCAGGTCAAACAGAGCCACATCTAAGCCACGAGTTATGTAAATCAAAGTGTCAGCCTAGTATGCACTACGGTTCATCAATACGCTAAGAGTGGTGGCGTCTGCAAACGTCTATTTCATCCACACATATTGGGATTGTGTGATATGTCCCGTAAGAAAATGAAGACAAGAGACAATTGCCAGATCGTGAGCAAGACATGCATGATCCGAACGTATCCACCGAGATGCCAGGAGCAAGGCGTTATTGAAGAGATCGAGGTCTTTCACCGAAATCAGAGCTTCCAGTTCATCAAGCATGTTGAGTTTTGGAAGAGTTTGATTTTGCAAACAAAGAATGCGTGGGCATCAAATTTGGTTGAATGATCAAAGTTCTCGATTTGTTTTTCATGAAGGACAAGGATTCGTGGAATAGAAGCCGAGTCATTGCGATTCTCATGCAAATTTATTCGCTACAGATCTGTTTTTCGAAAGTTACAGGTTTCGGTGGTTAACAGGCCTAGATTTTGCCTCTCTTAACCACCGAAAGTAGATCTTTTCGGTAGTTAACAGGCCTAGATTTTTCTCTCTTAACTACCGAAACCTGTACATGGCAGCGAGGTCATATTTTTGCCCAGATTTGACTTTTTCTCAACGAAATCTTTCAAGGTTGGTTTCTAAAGATGCATAATAATTAAATACATCATATTTAAGGTTTTATATTGATGTATTTAATGTTTAAGAAGGTGGAAAAGTGAAAATGGTGACCTAGTTGATGAGAAAAAAAACTGTCTTTTTGCCAAAGGTGACAAATTCGAATTTCCTATGAGGATTCATCAGCCTTGGAAAGCTTTCTACATCTGTCAAAGAGTTTGGAGGATATAAAGGCTATCAAGATAGAGTTTGACACCTAAGATAGGATATTTTGTTTTGACTTTCCATTTTTAGAAGTCTAGATCCATTTTTATAGGATCTCATCCTACACTTGTTTGGTTTGACTATTTTTAGCAAATCTGATCCGTCTTTCAAGGATCTAGATTTCATCTTGTAAGGCTATAAAGCCAAAGAAATTTGAAGCACCATGGGGTTCGATTTTGAGTTCTAAACTATATTGCTATTGTGATAGAGATTCTTTCTATAATATGTTCAGTTTGCAAGCTTCTTTCACTGTTATTGTCAGATCTTCTTTTCTCTTTCTGTTATATGCTTATGAGTTGAATTATGTTCTTTATCTATGTTTACATAGTCCATTGGTGACTTTAATCTCACTATCTGATTAGTAAGAAAAGGATCATAAGTATTTATTGCTGATCTGTTAGCCCAT
This sequence comes from Picea sitchensis, assembly GCA_010110895.2. Classification (NCBI taxonomy): domain Eukaryota; kingdom Viridiplantae; phylum Streptophyta; class Pinopsida; order Pinales; family Pinaceae; genus Picea; species Picea sitchensis. The sequence goes on from SNQJ01S0004524.1 coordinate 134,406, forward strand.
CATATCTATTGTTTTATAGACATATGTTCTGGTTAATTGATTAGTCTCTTTATCCATTTGATTCACCTATTTGATAATAGCTCTTGAAGGCCTTGCATTGTTTGAATATCCATAGACAGTCTTGTGATACAATTCAGTGAGTTAGATATTCATCTTGATCCAAACCCACATCTATATTTGAGAAAATAGTTTCCAAAAAGATTAAGTTACCAGGCATCTCTGACTTACAGCCTAGGAGAGTTTCCTGGAGTGATAACAAATTGGCGCCACTGCCGGGGAGAGGAGATTGAAGCTCAGCTTCCTTGGGACACGACATAGATCCATCTTTGATGATAGACAAAGCCTAGACATTTACTTGGTTGTAATATTCTATCTGGCGACTCCACGATTAAAGACTCCACTGGGGATGATCCGGTTGACAAAAGATGAAGGAGTTGAATTTCAAATCTAGGTACCAGTTCATTAGTCTGCTTTGTGAACTGTTGTATTTTTTTATCATCTATTTCGTGCTTTTCCCTTCGCATGTAAAGAGAATTATTTTTTTCTTTGTATATTTAGAAAAACATCATCCTTCTTGTATATATCCATCTTTAGAAGAGGAAACCCTGCAACCCTGCATTATAGATGTAGATTCGGTAGCTTTACCTCAGCCCATTATAAATATGATCATTTTATTTCTTTTCCTTTAGAATTTGATCAGCCATGTGACCATGCAAAAATAGAAATTGTTTTAAAACCATTTCAGATCTCAGCCCCTCTTGCCATAATTTCTGAACCTTGTCAACAACTTACCATCTCTCATGATCAACCCATAAACTTTCAAGTTAAGATCTGGATGAAGATGTTCAAGCCTTTAAAGATACCTCTTCTTCTTCATCCTTATCCTGATGACTGTTATGAATATCTCCCTTGGTTTTCCGGAGAAAATCAAGCTTCAACTGAGAGACACTTGGAATCCTTTTTTTATTTTGTTGATCATTTTCAGATTGTTCATGAAGATGTGATCATGAGATATTTTTCTAAATATTTGATCAGAGATGCTATTGTATGGTTTAAGGGTCTGAGAGTTGATTCAATTGGCTCTTGGATTGAGTTCTCTAATGCTTTCTTAAAGTATTGGGGTGAGTACAAATCTTTAGATTCATACCTTGCTGATTTCTATGCTTTGAAATGAGAGCAGGATGAAGCCTTGCCTGTTTTCAACAAAAGGTTCTATCATTTTTATCATGACATGCCTTTGTAGGTCCGGCCTACAGAGACAGTTGCCATGATATATTATATTATGGGTCTTCATTCAGAACTCGTCCTTCTTCTTCTAAAACGGAAGTCTCCATCCTTAACCCAGTTGTTTGAAGATGCTCAAGAGGTAGAGGAGAACATTCATGTTTCCAGAAGGATCCGAGATCAAGATTTCTTTGAAAATCTACAAGTATATGAGCAAGAAAAATGTCAGTATACTTTAGATTATGAGCACGAGAGTTATGAGCTTGAAACAGTTTTGGAACAATAGCGAGAAAATGGGTTCATTTCAAATTCAAGTTAGGATTTTTCAATATCTGCTGAGTCCTCCAGAGATAGGTATGCTTGTGAAGTTTATGATCAATTTGTAAATCAAGAAGAGCCTATGAAGAATGAGGACTGCATAAGAGATTACATGTTCTTAGTTGATCCTTTTTCATGTGATGTAAATACTGTGTTGTTATCCTCTTGTGAGCATTATTCTGATAAGGAAATTGTAGTTTTTGATGATCACAAGTTAATCTCAAGAGAACCAGAAGATTATTCATCTTCTTTTAGAGAAATAGTCATGGCTGAGCAAGTGTCTGCTATAGATGAGTAGCATGATTCTTATATTCTTCTTGAGGATCCAGTGACAGCCTTCACGGACTTATACTTTTAATAGAACCTAAAGATTTTAGATTTCCTTAGCTTGCCATTGTTTATGGGTGAGTATGGTTTCTTGGATGAACTCTTATCACTATTGTTTCATGTCCAACTTCATATGTTGATCAATGATAAAGATGAGATTGTTTCAGTATTAAAATTGCTTGGATGGATTTTATGGAAATCAACCTTTACCTAACCCACCCGAATGCAGATTCGGTTAGTGTAGGAGTAGACATAAGAATAAGCTCTTCATATGAGCACTTAGATTGTTTTCATATTTTGGTTGAATAAGCAGACAGGCTACAGACAAGCTACAGGAAGGCTGCAGGTTTGCAGAGGAACAGTTGCACAGGCCACATGACTCCATAGCCCAATAGATAAGGTGACTGGAACTACTTGTTCTTGGAACCTCACTGGGAGGATTCCATCCCCGAGTAGGAGCCAGATGTTATCTCCTAAAATAACACTGTCATTTTTGTCTATTTAGGTGATAGGTAGTCATTAATAATGCCTTTCTAATATTTTTAAAGTTTTGTCTTTAAGAGATGGAGTTTATAATAAAGTCTCAAAAAGCTATGGTTCGGGGTTTTTATTAAAACACAGGTTTCGGTAGCTAAGTGTCCCTACGAAAAGCTACTTTAGCTACCAAAAGCCTTAGCTTTTGGTAGCTAAAACCCAAAAGTCTAAGTTGTGTTAACTACTGAAAGTGTCGAAGCTGAAAAACAAATAACTATTTCATCACACGCCCGAATAAATGGAATAAAACAGGTGTTAGATTTATAGCTGGTCAAAGTCTTTAACATGCCAAGTCATCAGGTCAAACAGAGCCACATCTAAGCCACGAGTTATGTAAATCAAAGCGTCAGCCTAGCATGCACTACGGTTCATCAATATGCTGAGAGTGATGGCGTCTGTAAACAACTATTTCATCCACACATATCGGGATTGTGTGATATGTCCCATAAGCAAATGAAGACAACAGACAATTACCAGATCGTGAGCAAGACATGTAGGATCCGAACGTATCCACCGAGATGCCAAGAGCAAGGTGTTATTGAAGAGATCAAGGTCTTTCACCGAAGTTCATCAAGCATGTTGAGTTTTGGAAGAGGTTGATTTTGCAGACAAAGAATGCGTGGGCAACAAATTTGGTTGAATGATCGAAGTTCTCGATTTGTTTTTCATGAAGGACAAGGATTCGTGGAATAGAAGCCGAGTCATTGCGATTCTCATGCAAATTTATTCGCTACAGATCCACTTTTTGAAAGTTACAGGTTTCGGTGGTTAAAGGGCCTAGATTTTGCCTCTCTTAACCACCAAAAGCAGATCTTTTCAGTAGTTAACAGGCCTAGATTTTTCTCTCTTAACTACCGAAACCTGTACATGGCAGCGAGGTCATATTTTTGCCCAGATTTGACTTTTTCTCAACCAAATCTTTCGAGGTTGGTTTCTAAAGATGAATAATAATTAAATACATCAGATTTAAGGTTTTATATTGATGTATTTAATGTTTAAGAAGGTGGAAAAGTGAAAATGGTGACCTAGTTGATGAGAAAAAAAACTGTCTTTTTGCCAAAGGTGACAAATTCGAATTTCCTATGAGGATTCATCAGCCTTGGAAGGATTTCTACATCCGTCAAAGAGTTTGGAGGATATAAAGGCTATCAAGATAGAGTTTGGCACCTAAGATAGGATATTTTGTTTTGACTTTCCATTTTTAGAAGTCTAGATCCATTTTTATAGGATC
>SNQJ01S0004524.1:138049-191965 GCA_010110895.2 Picea sitchensis
CAAAATCTATACCTTTCTTTTGTGCAAACCCCTTTACAACAAGTCTAGCCTTGTACCACTTTTTTCCTCCATCTTCTTCCTTCAACTTGTAAACCCATTTATTCTGCAATGCTCTTTTTCCTGCAGGAAACTGAACCAAATCCCAAGTCTGGTTATTTACCAGGGAATTCATTTCCTCTTCATGCCTTGCTTCCACTTCTTTTTTCTGTCTACCTGCATTGCCTCTTCATAACATTCTGGTTCACCAGAATCAATAAACAATAAATAATACAATGAAGGAGAGTATCATTCAGGGGGTCTACTTAACTTTGTAGATATTATAAAAACACTTGCAGGAGTTTGAGGTACATGTTTCTCATGTTGTTGTACATTTTAATTTTCTGGTACCTTTGGAATTTCTTTTTCAATGATCTCATCAAGCACTATGTATTTTGGTTTTTCTTTTTCCCATTTCTTTCCTTGCAACTGATATTTGTACATGAAATTCTTATTGAATATGACATATCTACTCCTAATGATTTTGTGATTTTCATAATCCCATAAGAGATAACCAAAATCATTAACATTGTATCCAATAAAGGTACACTTCTTGGATTTTTCCTCAAGCTTTGTTCTATTTTCTTTATCAATATGGACAAATGCTTCACAACTGAAAGTCTTCAAAAAAGAAAAGTTTACCTTTTTACCTCTCCATGCCTCCTCTGGAATTCTACCATCCAAAGAGATTTAAGGTCCTCTATTTATTAAGTAACCAACAATATCTACAACATCTGCCCAGAACTGTAAGGGAAAACCAACATGCAATCTCATACTCCTTGCATGCTCCATGATTGTCCTGTTCATCCTTTCTGACACATTATTTTCTTGTGGTGTTCTTGAAACTGTCTTATCTCTAGGAATCCCATGGCATGAACAATAATCATCAAACTCCTTACTGCAATATTCACCCCCATTGTCTGATCTGGGACACTTCAACCTTTTTCCTGTCTCATTCTCAACCAAAGATTTCCATTTCTTAAAAGTATCAAAAACATCATATTTTTGTCGAATGCAATAAACCCAAGTTTTTCTAGTTGCATCATAAATAAAAGTAACATAATAATGAGAGACACCAAGAGATGATACTTGAGCTGGTCCCCATACATTTGTATGCACAAGCTCTAACCTTTCACTCTTCTTTTCTTTTCTTTTCCGACTCTGAGAAATCTGACTCTCTTATGTTTTCCATAAACACAATGCTAATAGAAATCTAGATCAATTTGTTTAAGATCTGGAAAAAAATTTGTTTTGTGAAGTATATGCATCCCCTTCTCACTCATGTGTCCAAGCCTATGATGCCATAATGTTTTATCCACTCTTGTATAAGCTAAAGATATAGAAGAGTTAGTATTACCAGTACATAAATACCATGTACCTACCTTCTCTCCTTTTGCTATAACCAGTGATCCTTTGGTGACCTTCCACACCTTATTTGTAAATATGGATATACAAACTTCACTTGCCAACTGCCCTGTTGAAATTATATTTTTCCTTAGATATGGAACATGTCTTACCTCTTTCAAAAACCATTGGTTTCCATTCTTTTTCTTTATTTTTACCTTTCCCATTCCAACAATTTTGCATGGTGCATCATCACCCAAATGAACCTGTCCAAAATCACCTTGAGTATAATCTAGAAAATGTTTCTTATGGGGTGTGGCATGAAATGAAGCCCTTGAATCTACTACCCAAGACTCATAAATATTATCTACAAAAGGAATCAAAGCATCTTGTAACGCATCACCTGTTACATTTTCTTCTTGATTTTTCTCCCACTGTCCATCTCTTTGTTTCTTTGGAGCTCTACAGTCTTTCTTCAGATGTCCTTTATTCCCACAATTCCAACACTCCATCTTTCCCAGTCTAGATTTAGATCTGTCCTTCCTAGAATTCCCACAGTTCCCTGAGCCCTTTCCTCTATCCTTTTGTATTCCCCTATTCTCCATGTTTAACACATTCCCTGTTCTTTTCCATCACATTTCCTCGCTAAAGATAACACCAACAACATAGCTAAATTTTAAAGTGTTTGAACCAGAGACAAAGTTACTTACACCAATGACTAATCTGTTCCAACTTTATAGCAATGAACACAACATTAGAAGAGCCCTTAATTCATCATGGAATTCCACTTTTACAAAACTTATTTGATTAATAACCATATTAAATTCATTTAAATGATCTGCAACAGACCCACCTTTTGACATCTTCATGTTAAATAATATCTTCATTAGAAATACCTTATTGAACGTCGAGGGATTTTCATACAATTTATCCAATTTTTCCATTAGTTCCTTCGTTGTCTTTTCTTTCGAAAGATTGAAAGCCATGTGTCAACCGTATCGTTCCTAGTGCCTTTCTATCAAGAACCTCCCATTATTCATCCTTCATGGCCATCGACTTATTTTCTATTCCACCCAATGGTAGGAATAGATCCTTCTGATATAAATAATATTCCATCTGTATCTTCCATAAATGGTAGTTTTGGTCGTTAAATTTATTGACCCTAAACTTTCCATATTCCACCATTGCTCTGACTCAAACCAGGAACCCTCTTTTCCTGCGAGTTACCTTTTGCTCCAATACCAGTTTTTAGAAAAGTAGGATCACAGAGCAATGAAATAAAAACAAATGCAGAAATAAAACACGAAAGATACACAATAAAATAGAGACACATATATACATGGTTCACCCAGTGTGGGATACGTCCACTGAGAAATTTTCAGGTCCTTCCTTTATTATTATCCAGTAAATGAAGGGATAAAACCTACAACACACCCGCTGTAACTTCCACCTATTTCTCTCATAGTCTTCTCCCTCATAATACAATATTTGCAATAATGCATAGATGCAATACATTTCCCTCATAAAAGAGGTTTTCCTTCTAGGGAAAAAAACCCTAACATAACTTCTACTGTCATATCTACAAACTTATAATGAATGGTCCATATTTACTATGAAATTACAATGTAAATTTAGAAGGCAATTTTTTCTTTGGGGGATTCACCCCTGAACCCTTGTCGGGGGTCCTCTTTCCCCCATACCCCCTAGTCGGGGGGATGAGCCCCCTGGACCCTGCAGGGGGGGGGGTCAATCCCCCCTGCAAGCCCCTCACATGGAGGGGTGTACAATATTCTGGGGTGTATAGTCTTTATGGGTTATAAACACGGCTGAAACCAAAGACCTATGAAACAAGAAGATAATCATGATCCACAACCAACAACAGGAAAGAAAGAAACCCTTCAAGAGTAAGTGTGATAGTGATATGGTTTTAGGGCTTACTTCATGGATTATGGTGTCACTAAATCCATTTCCATGAGCACCTTTGTAGAGGGATTGCTTGCTTGCTTGAGATACCCTTTCCTCGGTACCTTTTTCATTCTGAACCCCTTAATTTTCCTTTTCATACCCAATTATTTTTTTAAATTCCCCTTATAAGTTTTCAATATTAATTCCTTCATTTTTCTACTAGGATATTCTCCTTTATAATTTGGTGCACTCATTCACATCTGAACATGGGAGATTAGCATTAGAGGGGGTACAGATCAAGATGGCATGAGTATTTTATGGTTGTCTTTTTCAATTAGTAATATCATGCATGTATAGAGTAACTGCATCAACCTTTGGGCCTTTAGCCCCTTCTTCTCATGAGAGAATGGATCATGACCCATTACCGAAGTTTGATACACTATGTGATCCGGGATATATTTGCAGAACAAAATGAATATAGATTATTATCAAAAGATGTTGAACATAGAATAATAGATATATAATAAAATTGGTTTCTATTCAATAAAAAATAAGCTGAAACTGTAAAATGCAGCAGAAACAAGCTTGCTAGAATGGTGGCATCTTATCTCTGAGAAGAGATGTGACGACTGCGCTCATTCGCAAGAAGTAGATTACAATGAGGCTCTGGAGGCCTTTTTACAATAAACGAGAATGTCAAAAATCCTAGACATCCAAAAAACCTAACCCTAGGAGATGAAGTGCCAAAAGTCGTGTGGGCCCCGTTTGGGTAAGTTAGTACATCAACTTCCCAGGGTTGTAACTTTTGCATACGATCTTCATTTTAGGCACACGATAGCACATTGGAAAGGTATATCCGAGGAATATACATTTTGATTCTATCTATCAAAAATAGTTTTGACTGTGGCGAGCCCTAAAAAACGTTGTTTAGGGCCTCAAAAAAACCCCGCAAGTTAGGGACCTGAATACTAGGGAAAAAAATGCCAAACTGGAAAATTGCCAAGATGACCTAGTTGGAATAGGTGGGAGGCCACCGAAATCCATCTGGATCAATCATCCCCCCTTAGGAAGCAATGGTCTCCATTGCGTTGAGTTCCCCCATCAGATGAGGAAATTTCTGCTGAGTTTAGCCCCGGGTAGCCACTTGCTATGGTCCAGGAGCTGGCATGCTTTGACAACTCAATAAAACTGGATCCTTTGCTAGTGAGTGCCCTTGATCTATTTGTCCACAATCTAATCACTGCATTCCTATTGTATGCAGTCGAGGTTGAGATATGTTGGTGTCAGCTCTTCTGATATCTTTGAGGTGTACAATAATGGTGGGAAATACGGTCGAAGGATATCCACGTTGAACATTGGGTGAAAGCCAAGGAAAGGAGGAATGTTGAGCTCAAAGGCATTATCAGCCACAACCTTGGTGATGGTGTATGACCCATAAAAGAGTGGGAGAAGATTGCGATGGGGTTCTGTAAGGCGTTCTTTCTGCAAGTGCAACCAAACTTTGTTTCCCACATGAAACTTATGTGGCACCCGGTGTTGATAATGTCGCTTCTTGTACTTGTCATTGGACTTTTGTAGGATATCTTGAACCTGTTGGCGGATGTGTTGGATCCGCTCAATGAACCGAGTGGATTTTTCAACTTTATTTTGAGCAGGAGATGAGTCGATTGAGGTAACCGCAAGGGGTAGTGCAACATCTATGGGACCCAATGGTTGGGATCCCAACCCCACCTGAAATGGGTTGTGGTAGATTGAGCTATGTGGGGCTCATTTGTATCTATGTTGAACATAGGGGAGAATCACATCCGATGTGCGAGGTTGCTTGGAATTATACATCATGATATGCATGATCATTCGATTTACTACCTCGATTTGGCCATTTCTCTGGGGGTGGAAGGCCATGGATTTGGTGAGCTTGGTGTCCAAAAGTGACCAGAGGATTGACCAGAATGTGATGAGAAATAAACTGTCTCAATTTGAGACAATGGTTTGTGGGATTCCAAAATGTACCCAGCTTCGTTCAAAGAAGAGCTTGGAAGTGGCCTCTGTTGTGATTCTCTTCTTCCATACGACCATAATTTCCATCTTAGAAAAGTGATCCACAACCACAAAAACATAGTCATTGTCCTGCTTGGTGGATGGGAGGCCTGACATGTAGTCCATTGAGATGGATTCCCATGGCCTATCAGTAGTAGGCAGAGGGTTGTACATGCCCTATTTATTAGTGTTCGGTTTGGAAATCGTGATGGCAGTGCAGGACCTAATATACTTGTTGACCTCCTGTCGAAGTTTCGGCCAGTAGAAATGTTTCTGCAACATTGCCACTGTATTTTCGACACCAAAGTGTCCTATCACCCGACTGTATTGGGATTCCCATATCAGCTTCGCTCGCTCTCTTGATGGAACGCATATATGGACCAAACGACACAACAACCTATCCCGAAGATGAAAATTAGTGACAACTGCGTTTGCACCCAACATTTGGTAGGTGGTGGCGAAGTCCATGTCTGTCTCATAGAGTTGGGGCCATCTAGAGGTCTCATGGCCGCAAGAGTCTAGAACCATGGTGAGTGACATGACTGGTGGTCTGCTGAGGTAATCAATGATGTGGTTGGTGCTTCCCATTTTATACTTGATGTTGAGCTGGAATTGGTGTAAGTATGTGGATCACTTCTTATGGCGATCATTCTACAATTTTCCTTGTGTCTGCATGAACTGAAGTGGCTTATGATCAGTGTGGATGACTATTTCCTTCCCAAGAATGTAATGTCTCCACTGGTGACATGATTGCACAATGGAGTACATTTCTTTGTCATAATTAGGGTACTTACATACAACATATGATAGTGTCTCACTATGATAGGCCATGGGGTGGCTGTGCTGAGTGAGAACGATGCCCACAACATAGTCTGAAGCATATATCTCTATCTCAAAGGGTTGTTACAGGTCTAGTAGTGAAAGTACTAGGGATGAGCATAAGCACTGCTTCAAATCATTGAATGCTTGTTGTTGGGACCAGACCCACACAAATTTCTCCTTACCACCACCCCTAGTTACTTGGCTGAGGGCCCATGCAATATGGGAGAATCCCAACACGAACCTGCAGTAGAAATTGGCAAGGCCTAAGAAGCTTTGAAGATTAGTGAGTATGGTTGGGGCTATCCAGTCACGGATGACTTGGATTTTGGCTGGATCCACATGTAAGCAATGCTAATCAATGATGTAGCCCAGGTAATGAACCATGTCGATGCCGAAGGAGCATTTTTCCAAGTTGGATTAGAGATGGTGCTATCGGAGGGTGTGCAAAACCTACTGAATATGCTGCAAGTGTTCTTCCCAAGTCTTGTTGTATATGAGGATGTCATCCAAATACACCACTACAAAATTATTGGTGAATGGTCATAGGATATCGTCCATCATCCTCATGAAAGTGGTTGGAGCATTTGTAAAACCAAAGGGCATGCCCAACCATTCAAAAAGACCTTCCTTTGACTTGAAGGCGGTCTTGCATACATCTTTCTGTTCTATTGGGACCTGGTGGTAGGCAAAATTCAGATCACTCTTACTGAAGTATTTGGACCCCATGAGCTGATCAAGGAGGTTGTCAATTCAGGGAATCGAGTACCGGTTTCTGACTGTGATTTTTTTCAGGGCCTGGTAATCAATGCAGAGTCGCCAGGTTCCATATTTCTTATGTACCAACATGATTAGGCTCCCACAAGGTTATGATATGGGATGGATGTGCCCCTTTTGGAGCAGTTATTGGATCTGTCGCTTGATACCATCATTCTCTAACAAAGAGTGATGATAGACTGGCCCATTGGGAAGCGGTGTGTCGGGGGTCAGATCGATGGGTACTTGACCTAACAGTGCAGAGATACCCTGGTAGGTGAGAAGAAGAAATATGAGTATTCTTCCATGGCATTATCCACTTGCTTCTGCTATATGGAGAGGTCGGCCATGGAGACCCTAGATGTGGCTATGATATTTCACTCATTCTGAGAGAGAATCATGAAGAAGACAAAATTCCCTATTTGAGAGATGACCTTTCTGCATTGCTTGGCAAAGATCAAGGAAATAACACTGGGTGGGACTGCCTCGGGTATCCTATACAATTTCTTGTTCAAAGTAATAATAACACGCGAGGCTTAGACTCATATATAACATGAATTTTCCATAAATATGGTTGGCCAAAAGAACATTACAAACTTCGAGAGGGGAAACATCACACAATACATCGTCTTTGAAGGGCTTGATGTCGTATGACCTGAGACATTGTTTTCTAACACAGATGTTTCTTCCTTAGTGGAACCATCCGATGGTGTAGGGTTGTAGGTGTGGCATTCTTGGTAGGGAGATTCGCTTGAAAACCTCTGCTAAGATGAGGTTCTTCTGGCTACTTCTATCAACGATGAAGTGCAACAGGGTACCCTTCACCCACATCTATGAATGAAAAAGGAACTCACCTTCCTCTGGCTCGTTTGGTTCACTGAGAAGGAGCTTGGTGGTAGAAATGGTAGCACTCGGTTCTAAGTCAATGATACGTCTCCCCCTTTCAGGTTTTGACTCAGAGTCAGAACCCGCATCTCATTCAGAGGATTTCACATCAACCACCAGTGACTGCTTTGAGCAACAATCGACAGTGTTATGTCAGGGGCTCTTATGTAAGTCGCACCACTTCCCGATATCTTTCTTTGTCTTTTCGATGTCCTTCTTTGCTTGCGGCCTGGATTGGTTTTCCTGAGGTTTTCTGTCTTTGCTATTCTTTTTTCTATGGGTTGGGGCCGCCCTTCTTGGATTTTCCTTTGAGGGGTTCCCAGGACCAAATTTTCACGTCTTTTGTTTGAGCTTATGCTCGATTTTGACAACATATCGGTAGGCTGCACCCAAGGATGAGATGTCTAGAAAATCCATTTCGGCCTGGATGTATCTATGCAGAACACCGTGATACTTGAGCACCAGATGTCGCTCAGAATATTTGATACCCATCTTAGTGCGCAAGGTATGGAAGATATTTGTGAACTCGGGCACCGCTTGGTCTCTTTCCTGATGCAACGTGGTCCATTTTGTGTACAGGTCCTCATAACTTCCAAAAGGGTAGTATTGTTCCTTAATGACATCCTTGAAGGACTCCCAGGTGACTGGGACTATAAATAATGAGGGTTCCTTTGTTTCCTTTTGCTCACAGAAAGTTTCCCACCAATCTTTGACACGGGGGACGACTTTGAGGAGCGTAAAAATAATCTTTTCTCTATTCAATAAGTTATGGATAGAGAAATACCCTTCTAGAAGATTCAACCATTTATCTACTACATCTTTGTCTATCTGAACTTCAAATATAGGAATATCGAAGTTTATTTGTACCTTGAAGGGGGCGACACCTCCGTTTGAGGAATATGCGTCGCTTGTTGGTAGGCGCCGAAGGATCTGTGCAAAACTATCCATCATATCATTCCTCTGTTGCGTGAGGGATTCCTCGAGAAATTTTTTAAAGGGATCTCTTGTCCTGTAGTACTTCTTTTCTTCTGCCATGAGAGCTTGTTTAGGCATGGAAGAGATTTTTTCCTCAAGAGAAACAGGCTCGAGACCCAATTCTTTGTAGCTTAACCTCATTGGGGACATGCATTAAGAACGACAAGGAGAAGACCACTCTGATACCACTGATCTGGAATATATTTGCAGAAAGAAATGAATATATATTATTATGAAAATATTCTTAACAAAAAATAACAGATATACAATAAAAATGGTTTCTATTCAATAAGGAAATAAGCTGAAACTGTAAAATGCAGCAGAAACAAGCTTGCTAGAATGGTGGCGGCTTATCTCTAGGAAGATATGTGACGGTTGTGTTCATTCACAAGAATAAGATTACAATGAGGCTCTGAAGGCCTTATTACAATAAACAAGAATTTCAAAAACCCTATACATCCAAAAAAACCTAACCCTAGGAGATGAAGTGCCAAAAGTCATGTGGGCCCCGTTTGGGTAAGTTAGTACATCAACTTTTCGGGGTCATAACTTTTTCATACAATCTCTTTTTTAGGCGCATGATATCCCGTTGGAAAGGTCTATCTGAGGTCTACACATTTTTTTGATCTTTTTCAAAAGTCTCTCTTATTGTGAGAGCCCTAAAAAACATTGTTTAGGGCCTCAAAATGACCCTGCAAGTCAGGGACCTGAAAACTAGGGAAAAAACTGCCAAACTAGAAAACTGCCAAAATGAGAGACTTGGAATAAGTGGGAGGCTACCGAAATCCATATGGATCACTATGAGAGGCTACAATATGGAAAATGTTAAGTATGGCGGGGAAACGAATTTTACCCTTGTGAGGCCCCCCCAGTAGTGCCCATTTTCCCTGGGTGGTGACAACATGGGACTAGGGAACAAAATCTAACCACCAAGGTGAAACAAGGAAACTAACACAATTTCCCAATCCAGTGATCCATTATCCAACTTCAACCAAATATCTTCATCCACATGCCCAACAAATAAAGCACAACATTTTTCGTGAAAGAAGGACCGACATACTTCATGGTGGCGTTGGCTTACTATCTCCCATACAATGGGTTGCTTCGATGCGATGAGATTTGGTTGTACTGTAGTTGTAAATTTTAATGAGGGGGGTTGTTGGGATGCCATTTGTGGACATGATGATCATCATCATGGTCAAGATCATGTTCTCCATTGTGGGCCATAAGACATGATCTCCTCTAGTTACCCCTAGGCATGGGGGGGTAACATCTGGCTCCAACATGGGGACATGTGCTTACCATGGAATGCATGAGAACATAAGTATATATAGTTTTCAAGACCTACAATCCTACACCCACTTCAAACAACAACACCCTTTAGAACTATCATCCAATGGATGTGATCCATCAGAGTTAGCAATAAATCCAAAACCATGCTGAAAAGAAAAAAATTCACTAAGCTACAAAATGATAAAGCAATGATATACAATAATTAAGTGCAATTTCCTAACATGTATTCATTATATACAAATGAGAGTGAAATATATACAAGAATATGAAAGCCTATAGTAGCATGAATGGATGATGAAAATATATACAAATGTAATGCATGGTGCAAATTCCTACCTAGCCTATATTAATCTATGTTAGCTTTGGGAAGTCAAGTAAAGTCAAATCCATTTGTAAGGTACCACCATTACAAAACAATTTCTAGACAAGAGGATTCCCCAAACATATGGAACATATATGACCATGATGTTCATTAGAAAGACTATCACAGGATATCAATCAAGGCAAACCTTCAAATTTTCTATCACGCCATATGTGGGAATATCCTTGGATTCAATTCCATAGAAATTTCTATAAGGCCTCGTGACTTCCAAAACTAATTGTCTCATTACCTCCAAGGCCATAACATTTTCACCCACCCATGAGTCAACCATACAATTGTTCAAATGCTTATTGTTCATTTGTAGGGAAATGTAGAAAGGTGGGTGCTCATCATAGTGTGGTTTGAAATGATTATATTGCAACATCACATGAGGGTCTTCATGTTCCCCTTGCACTCTAAAGAATTTCTCAACTTTTCTTCTCATCGAAGGGATATTAATTATTTTTGTTAGAGGTATATGGACATTCGTATTTGGAAAACTTGAACTAGAAGGAAAATTGTCTGTAGATGGTGAAGGAGGGCTTGGTTGAGGGAATCTAGGGTCACTGAGAGGATCTTGGGGCACATTTCTTTGTCTAGTGTACACTTGTAATTATCTCTTCCTAAGATTCTCCTTTGATTCCTCATCCATTTTCTTTATGATCTCCATCCTAGACCTCCTGGATGCTTCTCTCTTTCCCTCCTCAATTTGTTTTGGTGTGATATTGAGGCACTCTTGGGGAGATATGGAAAATATAGAGTTTATGGTATCAAAGAAATCCATGTGATCAGGCTCCCCATTACCCCTAGGGAACTCATGCTCCCAATGTGAATCCCCACAAGGTAGACACCAAGGAGTCTCTTCTTGACTTATAAAGTTTGAAGGATCTAGAGTGTTGGGAACCCTTTGTTCATTTGGGGCCCTTGGTTTCCATGCTTGGTTTGATCTCTAAGGTTGGCCCCTAAAGGGAGGCTTGATGGCTTGTTGTTGTACCCTCTCCAAATTAGTTATCTCTTTCATCATTAGGGTTTGATTTTTGGTGAGGTCATTTATTTCTTCTTCAATCCTTTGTTCCCATGGAGCGCTAATATCTTGAGTGGGCTCAACATTATGTAATGTTATTGGTTTGGTATTAGCCTTGGTTCTTGGGGCACATAAAGGTTCTACCTTGTAGAATTAAAGATTAGCCTCAATTTTTGCAGCCAGTTATTGGGCCTCTTCAATGGTATTTGGAGTCATATCCCTGATCATGAACCCAAAATGTCCTGCAAAGGCCTTAACATAGAGGAGAAGGAGATGATATTTTCTGGGGTGAATGTTCTTAGGTATCTGTTGGAGCAATTTTTAAAACTTGACATCGAACTATTTGACAATTTCATTCTCTATCTTTTTTATTTCTGTTAGTCACAACAACAATAAGTTAGGGTCTTCCTTAGCACCCCACCTTTTCAGAAAGGTCTCTTCGAATTGATCCCAAGTATTAATACTTTTGCTAGGGAGACTATTGTACCACCTCCTAGTGTCATCAATAAAAGTGGATGAGAAGAGTTTCATCAACACATATTCAACATCATCACTCAAAGGATTGAGTTGGAAAAAGGCCCAAAAGTTATTCAAATGCTCTTCAACAATAATCACATCATTACCAAAAAATGTGGGAAACCACTTTTAAAACATCAGAGGCATCTGTCGAGGGTATCCTAGGATATCATGCATGTCTAAAGGATTAAATATATTGGACACCCATTTATTTTGAGCTATTGGAGATAAAGGAAGGTTTTCATTGAACAAGGATAGGATTTAATTATAGGTGAGTTGTGAGGAACCCTTCTCTTCTAGTCCTTAGGAGGGTTATTGCACCTCCTTGAGCTTTGTGGAGTTTCCAGATGGTCCCTTTAGGATCATCAAAGGAAAGTGAGGGAATCACCCTCAGTGGATTCACTAGGTAAACTTGTAAGATAACGACTTCAAGAGGAGTTTACCAAATATTTTTTGTGAGTGTAATGACTCAATTTTTGCCAGCAACGACGCCAAAATGTTATCACATGATTTGTTCTTGTGCAAATCCCACCAAAAGATCCCCAAATATTGCATAACTATGGAAGAAACTACCACTGTCACCTAAGTAGGATCTTCCCTCATTTTAGTGATGGAGTAGGTCCACCATAAGGGAGGATTCCCTAGTGACCTCAAGGGATAAAATAACAAGTTTAATAGCCAATCCTACCTCCCCCTATCTTGATCACCAATTAGCTGGTCTAGGTCTAGGAAGGAGAAATAGATTGTAAGGTGATTGTTGTACCTTCTCGAAACAAGAAACAATTAGCAACATATATATACAATTACCAAGCTAAAGCATGCAACAATGACCTCTCTAAACACTAGAAAATTTAAATTGCACTTGGTTGTTGAAAATCACAACAATAAACTAGTCTTATGACAATAATACACATTTTGTAACAACAGTGAGATAAATTTCTCATAAATGTAGAAATTTAGCATGAAGAGTAAGCATTCATTAGGCATAAAGTTATCCAGTTTCTAGAGATAAATTTTGAACAAGTTAAGCCACCTTTAGATGAGTGTATGCAACAATTTAATGTAGTTTTATATGGTTGTAGAAAACGTTTATAACAACAACAAGAAATATTGCAAGTTTTCTAAGGTTAGAGTTAGTAAAGTTAGTAGAATACTGGAGAGATTTGAAAAGGGGGTTTTATCAATTACTTTCACCACAATAGTTACTTCTAGATTAGTACCTTTACCATTCTAAGGCTATGGAGTCTCAAATGAATTCGAGCTTGAAGGTTGATCTAATTGAAACCAAGAGGTAGAGTCTAAATCCTAAGGTGCAAGCACATTTGGGCCTTAGGCTTTATACTTTGAGGAGAAGGACATCTAGGGTGCAAGAACTTTTGGGCCTTAGATATTGTTTCTCTATTCTTTCATATTCACTTAGATAAAAGATCAATTGTCTAGGGATAAAATCCTAAAGTTCTATCACTTTAGGGATTCAAGGTTCTAACCCTAGAAAAGACAATTCACAAATTTTGTACAAGTAAAATTTGTGAGAGGAAGAATCACTTATGTTACTCTCTTAGGGTTTCAACAAACAAGAATCCTTGCAGAAAAATATAAATTTCACTATTTACATCAACAATATACCATAGAATTCCAGAAAATTACTTACTTTATCCAAGAAGACAAGAGCGCAAAACCTTAATTTCATAAATATCCATCCAAAATAGCAAGAGAGAGAGAGATGAATAGTGAAAATACTAGAAGAGTTAAACCATAATGGTGAGGAATGATGATGAAAATGAAAAGGATAGTGCTAGTCTTCTTATAGGTGGATAACCTAGCATAATTTGTCCACAGAAAATGTTAACATCAAAATAGAAATGGGGCCGAACCCTAATTATCCATTTACAAATGCTAATATGTAAAAACTATTTCATAAATGAGCCACACATGTGAGATGTTGATCCCTCCTAGGAAAGTAGGAGGCCTCCAAAGGCCACATGGCACCAATCCAGAGTGAGGTGGGATAAAATGATGTCTTCCCTCACCCAAATTCATGCCAACCATCATTGATACCCTAGGTGTACACCAAAACCTAGTTGCATCAAACCCTCAAAGATGATTTCATCATCAAAATAGGGCCAATGTCCCAGATCTAGGTGCTACGTCTAGGTTGGAGGGAGATGCATATTGTCTCTTCAAGTTATCTCTCTATCTATTGCTGCAATGTCCCTTATGTAGTAAATAAATAGTCTTTGGGGTACTCTTCTCAGCCTATGGGATTCCATCCCATATGTGTTCCATCTTGACTGAATCTACTTAAACCAAGCCTGTCTTTCCATCATCCAAGGTTCCAAGGATGTGAGAGTTGATGTTTAAGGGTGGCGAGTCACTGAATGACCCACTACTTAGGTACAACGTTCGAGGGAAAAAATTAGGATGTCCCTCAAAGAACCATGTTAGGGCCATCCAAGACAAAGTTAGCCAAGGTCCACAAGAAACATTAGTCCTTAATGCATGCAAAGTAACTTTTTACTTAAGATATAAGCCATGTAAACAATTCACCTCAATATCCCCTTCGAGCATCACACCAACCTAGGATCTCATGTGAGTTGGCAAGTTTAAGTATGGGAGGGCCTTCATCCAACCCTATTATGTGTGCCAATCTATACAGAAAATAAAACACCCAGGTAGAGGGATATGTACCGACAAAAGCAGGGAAGAAAGAAACCCTTCAAGAGTAAATGTGATAGTGATATTGTTTTAGGGCTTACTTCATGGATTATGGTGTCACTAAATGAATTTGTATGAGCGCCTTTGTATAGGGAGCACTTGCTTGCTTGAGATACCCTTTCCTCGGTAATTTTTTTATTCTGAACCCCTTGATTTTACTTTTCATACCCAATTATATTTTTCAAGTCCCCTTTATAAGGTTTCAAGATTCGTTCCTTTATTTTTATACTAGGCTATTTTCCTGTATAATTTGGTGCATTCATTCACATCTGAACATGGGAGATTACCATTAGAAGGGGTAGAGCTCAAGATGGCATGAGGATTTTATGGTGGAATTTTTCAATTAGCAATATCATGCATTTATAGAGAAATTGTATCAACCTCTGGGCCTTTATCCCCTTCTTCTCATGAGATAATGTATCATGACCCATTATTGAAGTTTTCTACGGTATGAGAGGCTCCAGGATGGAAAGTGTTAATTTTGGTGGGGAACAAAATGTTACCCTTGTGAGGTTCCCCTAATAGTACCCCTTTTCCCTAGGTGGTGAAAACATGGGTCTAGGGAACCGAAGTTGACCACCAAGATGAAACAAAAAAATTGACACAATTTCCCAAGCCAATGATCCATTATCCAACTTCAACCAAAGATCCTCATCCACATGCCAAACAAATTAATCACAACACTTTTCATGAAACAAGGACTAACATACCTCATGGTGACATTGGCTTACAATCTCCCATACATTGGGTTGCTTGGATGCGATGCGGATTGGTTTTCCTATAACTATAAAGGTGAATGAAGGGGACTGTTGGGAAAACATTTGTGGACATGTTGATGATCATCATGGTCAAGATCATGTTCTCCATTATGGGCCATGATACATGATCTCTTCTATTTACCCCTAGGCATGGAGGGGTATCAAGGTTGAAGTAAAATCAACATTAGGGAGTGTGAGAGTCGATTTGCTTGGGGAAAGAGAGGAAATTTGTATAGAGAGGAGAATTAGTTTTTGGACTGTTGGGTTGGGGGAATGAACAATAAGTAGAGAACAAGAAAGAGGAGATCTGGAGATGTAACAACAATGTAGAGTGAATTCTATAGAATTTTGGAGTTGTATACTGAAGAACCAGGTTGTTAGGCCTAAAGTGTGAACTCCTATGTGGGTTGCACTAGAACAACAAGTTATTGTTGTGTTGTTTCCTAGTAGTTTTCCTAACACATATTTCCATTGAGTTTCCAATAGTGAGATTCCTAGTTATTCCAAAGAGACCCTAATAAACAAATGGGATGCCCAATGGACCGAGAGTAGTGAAGGGGTACATTTCTTGGGTTGGATAGGTCAAGAGGAAGAAATCTAGTGGAAATCGAGATAGTTGTAGGAGAATGCCAGTGGGTTTTGGGATATTTGAGTTATGAGTATATGGTGATAGAAACTCTCTTTTGTGTATTCCTAACCCAAGATCAAGGGTGACTTGTTATTGATATATAGAACAACAAGTCTATGGTTGGGTGGAACGTCTGTCCCAAGCAAATGGTTTCACAACTGTCCTAAAAAGATAAGTGTTTATCAATGTTATGTGTTAATGGCACAGGGGAAGACCTAGGGTTCAACTCTAACAACGCACCAACACACCCTAACTACTGGCCCTTTCGACAACACCTTTGGAGCAGATGAAGTCTCACCCGAAGTAGCAATAGGGGGGTTGCAGGACACAAGTGTCTACAACCAGAGGAAGTTTAAGATGATTCCAGAATAACAATGCAAGATGACCTATAGATTCTTAACAATATTATGATTAACTTCGCAAAGTTAGTTATATATTCCTATCTTTAGTAAGGAAAATAATAATGCAATCATAGTATAAAAGATAGAAAATAAGACAACATCAATCACATAGAACAAAAATATTTTACATGGTTCACCCTCTCCCTAGGGCTATGTCCACATAATTGTGTTTATTGATAAAGTAGATGAAAATATACAGCTCTATCTGCACACTCAGCTGCAAATCCTTCTCTCTCTCTCCTCTTTATCTCCCAACCCTGTGCACCCAGATGCAGAGTCGATATTCGTACCCAACTGAATATCCATAATACAAGAATGCTCTAATACATAACACTTTTACATCTCACTCTCTCTATCAACAACCCTCTCAAGTCTTCTAGACCTCTATTTATCATTCCATGTCTCTTAGAAACCCTAGACCGAAGTCCAGGTGCCAAAACCCTAGGTTCCAAAACCCTAGGTACCAAAACCCTAGGTCCACATAACCCTCATTTTAAGGGCTTCATCAACCTGTTCTTCCTTCTTCTCTGTGAGGTGCTCCAAAGAACCCATTAGTGTCTTCTTCCACTTGCTGACTTGTCTCCAATATGTCTTTTTTGCTGCATTGTCTTCCTTGATATTCTCTTTCAATGACTTGCTTTCCTTTATTTCATTCCTTCTTTTATGCTTCTTTAACCAATTTGACCCTGTGCCTTCCGCACACTTCGTTCTTTGTCTTTATTCTTTCTTAATCTTTTCTTTCTTCCATAATACCTACCCAAGGGCCAATAGACCACCAACACTCACATGTGACTCATCCCGAGTCATTGTAGGGTCAAACTTCTTGTATTACTTCGACTGTAGATTGCGCAGAGAAGCCTGTGATTTCTGCTCTGTCCCTCCCTATTTTGTGCAGATTATCTTTTCTGTCTCTGGTACCCAATTTCAATTGCACCTGGTATCTATACCCTTCTTCCTTGATTTTACTGTTAGCTATGAGGCAACTCGTTGTCATAATACAGTTTCAATCAACTCCCATTTACTAAACCATCCTTCCATTCTCCATTAAGGGTATTCAACTACGCAACTCCACCCTCTGTAACATAGGCAACCTCGAATGGCCCAAGCCAGTGTGTCTTGAACTTTCCTGGATGCTTCATGAACTTGATGTCATATAAAAGTACCAAATATCCTTGTTTAAATTCTTTCTTCTTGATATGTCTATCATGTTAAGCCTTTTCTCATTCTTTTTGTACCTGCTGTTGAAATCGTGCAATGAACCTGTCTTCCTCTAATTCTATCAACTGTGTGAGCCTGTCTTGAACAACGTTGATGTCATCCATACCTGTAAATGTTGCAATTCTTAAACTAGGAACCAAATATTCCATAGGTAACACTGCTTCCAGGCCATAAACTAACTTAAAGGGAGTCTGCATTGTTAGATTTTTGCAAGTAGTTTGATAATCCCATAAAACTGTTGGAATTCTCAAATCCCAATCATCTCTGTTAACACTGCAAATCTTAGTCAACGATGTCTCCAAGATATTATTGAAATCTTCGACTATACCATTCGCCTGTGGGTGGTATGGTGTGATATTTTGATGGTAAACTTCGAACTCTTGCGTCAAGGATTCAATAGTTTTGTTATTGAAGTGTGTGCTTTGATCACTCATAAGGATCTGCAGGTATCCAAATTTGGTTATGATATCATTAAAGATGAACTGCGCAGTTGTAGATTCACTACAGTCCTTAACTGCTCTTGCTTCTGCCCATATGGTCAAATACTATGTAGTAGTGATAATGTATCAAGCTCCTATGAGCTTTCCTAGTGGGTTTATAGGTCCCACAAAGTCAATAGCCCATTTCTCAAAGTGGGCCACCAGAGGCCAACTCTGAGAACCTTCTACGCTGTTTCTTTCCCTACATAATGTCCTCTTGTGATGCCTTCATGTGCTTCTTCAAGAATCAATGGTATTTCTGAATCCATAACACATCTTCTTAAGATATCATCTGGTCCCATCTTATATAACTGTCCAACTATAAGTTGAAAATATGAAGCACAGACTACCAATTGTTTCTCCTGAATAACTGTATACTTGTGAGGTGCCATTCTTGTGGATAGGAAATGGACTATCTCGGTGAAGTGATCATCGAATTTTTTGATGGCCAACAACTGTGCATCTGGTAGTATATCATCCAAACTAGTAGGTTCCTCTCCATGTTCTAATCTGGATAAATGGTCAGGTCCCTTATTCATTTTTCCTGTCTTGACCACGATCTCAAATTCATACTTATGGAATAATAATATCCATTTTCATATCCTCCCCCCCAACATTGGATTGTTGACTAAGTACTTCAATGCAGAATGATCAGTAAACATCTTAAAATTTCCTCCCAACAAGTAGTGTCTGAATTTCTGCAACGCATATACCATAGCTAAGACTTCTCTTTCAGTGGTAGTATAATCCATTTCAGATGTAGAGATATTCCTTCTAGCAAAGGCTATATGTTAGTCAATATCTTCTGCACCTGGTTGTGTTAAAACTGCTCTTAATGCAATGGATGAAGCATCAACATGAACATGGAATTCCTTACTCCAATATGGAAAAACCAAAATAGACGCAGTGACCATTTTCTGCTTTAATGTGTCGAAGCTCTACTGACATTCCTCAGTCCATTGAAACTTACTATCCTTTGTTAACAACTTTTCCATAGGTGTTGTTATCTGTGCGTATCCTTTAATAAACTTTCTATAATATCTAATGTGTCCCAATGCAGTGCGCAACTGTCTAACTAAAGTAGGAGGAGGTATATCAACAATGATATCAATCTTGGAAGGATCTACCAACAACCCCTGCTTACACACAATGTGTCCTAACAACACTACAAAAGGTGAAAAGAAAATACACTTCTTCAAGTTCAGGGAAATCTGACATTTCTTGTACTTATCTAACATTAATCTCAAACATTCAATATGGTCTTTCAATAGACTAAAAATGGTCCAGTCATCAAAGTATGCCTCCAAAAACTTATGTAAAAATTCCTTAAATGCTTCGACCACCACCCTGGAAAAGATGGCTGGTGCATTCTTCAAACCAAAAGGAATCATAGTGTACTGAAGACAACCCCATTCTGTTGCAAATGTAGTCATATGTCTGTCCTCCTTAGCAATTCTGATATGGTGATAGCCTGAAAATCCATCTGTGAATGAATAAACTTCATGTACTCCTACATTATCTAGAACTTCATCAGTAAAAGGTGTAGGAAATGGATCATATGAACATGCATCATTCAGTTTCCTTAGATCTACACAGATTATGATTTCTCCTGATTTCTTATCTTGGACCACCATAGGGATGATCCATTCAGATTCTTCAACTAGTTCTATGATTCATGTTTTCAACATTCTATCTAATTCAATCTTAACTTTATGATTGTACTTGGGATTCAGTCTGTAAGGCCTCTGCTTGACAAGTATTGCATTTTCTTTCAAAGGTATATTCATTTCTCCCATGGGCCCTTTAATGCCCTTCATGCCTATAAACTTGGTTGGAAACAAGTCCTGATATTCATGCAATAGTTATGTAATCCTACTAATATTAGCATCATCCCAATAGTCTCCAACATTTTCCAACTTAGGTGTTTGTTTTGTTCCAATATTAACTTTCTTAATTTTAATAGGATGCCCAACAAAAGGTAACTCAATCCCTGGCCCTTCTATATCTTGTTGTCCTTCTGTTTCTGAAATGTTCACATTCCTAGGGTCATCATCTTCATCAACATTAATATTATAACAACCTTGTAACCTTTGAAGAGGTGCAATCCATTCATCTTATTCTTGTTCAAGAGGGAGGTTATGTACTTCCTCAAAGACCTTCCATCTTACAATTTGTAAAGCCTGATCTATTGTGGGGTATTGAATTTCGAATAGGAACATAGCTATAAAGTTTTGGGTCATACCATACCAATATGTAGTGGCTAAGCACAGTTCTTCTTGAAGATACCAGTTGATAGGTGTAGTATCTAAGGTGTTAATGAACTTATGTACCCACTGTTGTTTAGGAATGCTACTCCAGGCTTCCTCACAACTTCGCATATGGTCCTTAGGACAACTCTGACCTGTGTATCAAACTTCACAACCTTCATCTTGGTCTGAAAAGTGCACTGTCAACAAGGTGTGGCATTGTACCCATTCCACGATGTTCTTCTTATGAGATTCCCACCATCTAGCTGGTGTTTCTTTCAAGGCTTCGTCTAGTGCCAACAACCTATGTTGTACTGGTACAATTCTCTCAAATTCAACTAGAAATATCTCTAAATGATTCAAGATATCAAATGTTGGAAGGTTACTTACTTCTGTGCCAATCCAACGAACTAATTTAGTCAATCTGGCACACCTCCCTGTAGAGAATTCATACATTATGTTCTGCCAATTTTCCAATGCTTCTTCTGAATCTGAGGAGCATGCACTTTCAATTCGCCAAATTAGATTTCCACCTATTGTAGAATTAATATAATCCTGCTGTCTTGTTGTCAGTTTATAGGTGTTCTCTAGCTCGTAGGCGCAATCTTCTTCCCTTATAGGTTTTGTGTATATGTGACCTTCATCATGATACTTATTACAGGATAAGGACAACTATCATCAACAATATCAATTACTTAGAAGTCTTCAAATGTCCTCACTCCGTCGATGTCTACAGGGAAATGCTCTAGTCTTCCAAAGGGGCTCACTGCCTACTGGTTAGACATACTGAGCCTAATAGGAGAGTAAATCAATTTAGGTTTTCCCATCAATGCATAAGTCTACTTCGTCATAACATTTACTTATGATCCCAGGTCGAGGACCACATAGTCTATGTCGTAGTCTCCAATCTGATCGCTAAGGTGCAGTTCCTTACTTGTCCTCCTTTTTCTAGATAATTGATTCACAACTCTAATAAGTAGAGGGTCTATTCTTCCAATTTCATATTGTCTTATCAGGTGTTGTAATTCCTGCACAACTCTTTCATCTTTAATCAAATTAATACAAGTATACAAGAAGTCCACAAGCTTGCTTACCTCTTTTCCCTATCTAGGTAGGGTAGACCGATCAAATGTTAGAGGCATTTCACATTCCCTTACTTCTGGTTGTGCCCTAGATGAAGAATCCTGTTCACCTCCAAATTCTCTCCTTTCTTCTTCAAAAGTATGCTTTTCTTTCCTTTGATCAAACAATGGCGCCTTCTCTATGGCTCTTCTGATCCCTGATCCCTCTGTAGTCTTTCTTGGAGTCACCCTATATTCTCTTGTGACAATGCCTTGTGTATTAATAACATTGACTCTAGGTTCCTTGCCACGAGGTTCAATTGATATTAGTTGGACTTGCTGGCTTCCCCTTGTCTTTCCTTAACTTTAGCTAAAAATATTGGAAAGTCTTCAATGACATGATCAAATGAATTACAGTAGCTGCAAGTAGTGAAAGGGTTTTGAAAATCCCATGCCAAATGACCCGGCTGGGCGCAGTTATAGAAAATAATCTGACCTTGACCTTGACCCATGCCTCCTTCTCGTCCTCTCCCTCTGAACCCACCTCGAGGATTGAAGTTTCCTCTTCTTAGGGAGTTAAACTGTGCAACATTCCCTTCTTGCTGTAATTCTCCTTGAATTCTATATGTATCCCTTGGTATTTCATGCATGAGGTCATAAGCCCTACAGTCCTTCTCATCATGCCCCACAGATTTGCATAATGTACAATAAATATTGGTGGGTGTCTGGACATATTTCTGCCTATAATAACATTCACCAGGGTGATATCTAGTTCTACATACCTCACACCATGGTACAATAGCCTTCTTCAAAGGGTTAGGGGCTCTAGGGGCCAAGTATTCGTTAAATACAAGATAGTTCTCTTTATCATAGCCCTTTGCTTTACATATGATACACCATATGTCTTCTCTTTTCTCCTTTCCTTTATCTTTCTTCATGTCTTCAACCTGCAAAGATAAACTAGTTAATTGATTCAAAATCTGACTCATACTGGCACTGGATTCTCCTACAGGGGTTGCTTCTAGTTTCATGGAAATCTCTAATGCCTCAGACTGCGAAGCAACCTTCTGTTGCATCATAGGAACTCTAATATGTGGTAGGAGGGTAATGATGAAACATTCCTTATGTTGCTTGTCTGGAATATGAAAACTTAAATGGCATGTCAAGGTCTTAAACCTCTAATCAAATTCCCAAACAGGTTCAGTCATCTTCTGCTTGATTTCCTTCAACTTTGTAATGCACTGTAACTCCGACTTAGGCTTATTGAACTCTGCACTCAACACAATCTTAATGTCATTCAATGATTTAGGCTGTACAGATCCTGTAACAAACTTCATGTACCGACTCAATGCATGGTCCCTCAAGGTAGTACTAAACTGAGCTCTCTTAACAGCTTCATCGACGACTTGCTTAATGCTCCATATAACTTCGCATAAGAACCAATGCTGGTTAGGATCCTTAGATCCATCTCCTCTGAAAATGGGTAACCTCATTTCATCTGCCATGGATTTTCCTTGGTTTCACGACTGAGTATGTACTAAAATACTTGTAACAATACTCTGAGTGCTTTGATTACTCTGGTTACTCTGGTTACTTACTGCTACTAAAACAACATGAGGAGTAGTAATACTTACTTCAACAGTAGGCATAGTCCCTGAAGTTACTGGTTCTTCTTGGCGAAGTTCTTCAGTCTCTACTTCCTCTTCCCTTGCGAACTCTAAATACTCTTCGTCTGATCTCCCTGCTTCTTCTCCACTATACAAATATTCGTCTTGTGCCAATGGCATGTAACTCTTCTTAAATAGGTTCGCAAGAAGAACCTTTCTAAATGATCTCCCACTGCGCGTGTGTCCAACATATGTGTCATTGTTTCTGTTTGAGTTCTTGAACATTATCTTTAAAATCTACTGATTACTATATCTTCAAGATATTATTCTCATGCAATAGCATCTTAATCTTCAATTTCAAAAAGTGTAGAAACTTTCCTCTAGGCCCCTTAAAGAAATACCTCTCCGCTTGACTATATGACTCTACTTCGTCGATAGAAAACTCAGTAATGTACCCTCCAATAGTGATATCAAACTAGAGATCCACTTCTCTAGACACAACGTTATCGACTCTCTTGACTTTCTTAATCGACATTGTTGTCCAAACCATAGGTGGTCTAGATCTGATTTCAAACTGAGTGTCTGCTAGTCTAGCTAGCTACTCGTACAATTCCTTATGAAATCCTACAAAGAAAATCATGTGTATGTCAGTAAAGATGTACCTTCCCAACCAATCTTTAGTGTTGATGCCAGGGTTCTTGTTCTGAGCTTTGACAAAGTCCCTTTCTTGTTCTTCTATCCACTTTTGAATCTTTGTCTTTGATGGAAACCACCTTGACATTCCCTCAAGAAGGTCCCGATAATGGAACCATTTGTTGGCATAGGGGTAGACCCAAGGTTCAACTCTAATAGCGCACAAACAAACCCTAACTACTGGCCCTTTCGACAACACCTGCGAAGTAGATGAAGTCTCACCCGAAGTAGAAATAGGGGGGGTTGCAGGACACAGGTGTCTACAACTAGAGGAATTTCAAGATGATTCAAGAATAACAATGCAAGATAACCTAGAGATTATTAACAGTATTATGCTTAACTTCACGAAGTTAGTTATATCTTCCTATCTTTAGTAAGGAAAATAATAATGCAATCAGAGTATAAAAGATAGCAAATAACACAACATTAATCACATAGAAAAACAATATTTTACGTGGTTCACCCTCTCCCTAGGGCTACAGCCATAGAACTGTGTTTATTGATAAAGTAGATGAAAATATATAGTTCTATCTACGCACTCAGTTGCACATCCTTCTCTCTCTCTCCCCTTTATCTCCCAACCCTGCACACTTGGCTGCAGAGTCGATCTTTGCACCCAACTGAAGATCCATAATACAGTAATTCTCTAAGACATAACACTTTTACATCTTACTCTCTCTATCAACAACCCTCTCAATTATTCTAGAAACCCTATACCAAAGTCTAGGTGCCAAAACCCTACGTGCCAAATCCCTAGGTACCAAAACCCTAGGTCCACATAACCCACATTTTAAGGGCTTCGCCAACCTGTTCTTCCTTCTTCTCCGCAAGGTGCTCCAAAGTACCCATTAGTGTCTTCTTCCACTTGTTGAATTGTCCCCAATATGTATTGATTTATGCTTTGTCTTCCTTGATCTTCTCTTTCAACGACTTTCTTTCCTTGACTTCGTTCCTTCTTTTATGCTTCTTTAACCACTTCGAACCTTCCTCAGTTTGTGTGCCTTCCACGCACTTTGTTCTTTGTCTTTCTTCTTCCTTAATATTCGCTTTCTTCCATAATACCTACCCAAGAGCCAACATGTGTTATTTAATGAGCTAAATTTTTGTGTTTAACTCTGTGTATGTGAATTATCTACATGTTTTTTTGTGTGGAGTTAATTAGTTGCATTGTATTTATTTCTGCATGATATAGCTTCATTTAATTAATGATAGAAGAATGAAAAATTTGTATGTATTCTTGTAGCTACTAAGCTACAATATTAGATATTAGAGAAATTTTAATTTATGAGTAATTTTAAATCTTAATGGTCCTTAGTTAAGCTAGGGGACCTTACAGATTGGTATCATAGCTCTAGGTTATAACACTCGGGTTGTATGGACCAGGGAAGCTTCATAGAGGTAGAGTTGCAGTTTAAAGTCTGCAACTGTTTGGCATAATGTCACCTCAAAGCTAAAGTTTTGGATTTGTTAGAGTCATCCAAGGAGAGCCATAACGGATATGAGCAGAGAAATCCATAATTTTGAGCAAATTTGGGAGAAAAGTTTTGCTCAGAGTCATCGGATTTGCAGTAGCATTGTTTTCTTTTTAAATCAGAGGATAGGTGGAACCTTGATAGGAAGAACCACAAGGAGGTTGTATTATATCCAGATTCTCTCAGGGTGAAGTCCCATTGAATGGGCCTGATGTTGGATGTGGAAAATTGGAATGCGGAGCTACTCAAGGAAAACCATTATTGAAATGGGCCAGATGTTGAATGTGGGATGTTGGCATCCGGGCATCCAGGCATTCAGGGGTACCGTAAGACGAATTGTTGGAATCTCTACATCTGGTGGCCCCATAAGGCAATATGCTAAAAAAAGGGGTGGATGTTGGATATAAAATTTTAATGAATTATAATGCCACATCAACATCACACGTTAGAAGGCTAAATTGGAGGCAATGTCAGATGACACATCAACAAAAGGTGTCAGTGGTGCCATGTTAGTTGTTGTGTCAACATGCCATGTCAAATTGGTGTCAGATGACACATCAACATGTAAGGTGTGTCAGCTGGGCCACAATGGAAGGTCATATGGGTGGATGACATATGTGGAAAATTTACATCTAGGAATCCAAGGCTCCCTAAAGTGCGAGCTTGTTGGAAAGGGTTGGATGCCAAACGTGAGACATTTGCATTTAGGCATCTGGGGGTCATGAAAGTCAAGTTTTGGAGAACCAGGGCAGATTTCAGATGCATATCATTGACATCTGAGCATCTGGGGGTGCAAGGAAAGTTGTTGTAGAAAGGGGTGGATGTTGAATGTGAGCATTGACATCCAATCTTCTGAGAATTCAAAGTTCCTTAAGATGAGTCATTATTGAAAGATGCATATCCAGATATGAAATTATTTTGAGGATATCCATATGGTGGATATCAAGCCTTATGTAAGAGTTGTAAGCCAATTTTTTTCTAAGAAAAAAATTAGTTTTAGAAGGCCATCAACTTACAAAGGCATTTTGAGGGCCTAAACGACATTTTCAGGTAGTCAAAAATCATGAGAATTATGTATACATGAGGTACATATAGTCTCTACAACTCAAATGAAAGAGATCAATGGCATATTTCCAATGAGATATTCCAGGCGTGAAATATATCTCGTATGAGAAAGTTACAACTGAAATAGTACAAAGTATAATTTCAATACCAGTTTATTATAGAGGTAATAACTTCTTCCTCGGAAGTCAATTTGGGGAACATGACTAGTCTATGGAAATCCCATGGACCATAGAAGAAAACAATGGAGATAGATTTTGAGTTTGGGTACTTGAAAGTGTACATGAGACACATGTAGCATACAAGGCTAAAATGGAAAAACGTTAAAACTTTCGTGGACCATAACTTTTAGCTCATAGCTCAGATTTGGGAAAACAAATATAGTCCTTAGAAAGGTGTCATTATCTCCAACGTGAATTGTAGGATCTTCAAATAATTCATCCAATAAATGAAGTGAATCACATGGTTAATGCAAAAAAGTACATAGAATGCACGAAAGAAAAGAAAAATCCTCTACTAACTTAAACATGTTTTGTTTGATGGTTTTAATATATAAACACTAGTGTTATTTGTTTGCTCTGTAGTTAAGCTTACTATTAAATGATTAATGGTACCATATGTTTTTATTGACCTTCTACAACCTTTTTGATCTCTTCTCTTATTAGGGACAAGAGTCAACCTTGTAGGGTATCTTTGTAAAGAGTTATCAAGATCCCCTCTTCATTTTTATAAAGGTGGTACTACTCTTTCTCATTCTTCTAGATTTAAACCAAATTCAAGAAAATAGAATATGGATATATCTTTGGGAAAAATTTCTCAACAAATAAAGATTTTAGTACGTCCCAACTAGTGATGGTTCCACGCAGTAGTGAATAAAACGATTCATGAGCATTTCCTTTTAGAGTTAGAATAAGTAATCGGTAGACAATTTCATCTTCAACCACATTATATGTAATGCCCCTTAGCTTAACTGAGGAATATCAAAATTTTCTACTAACTAAATTCATGTAGCTTATCAACTATGAATTATACACATATTTAATTATTGTTCCATGCCATTTAACTATATGTAGCTACACGATGATGATATGAACATGAATGTAGCTACTAAAATCATTTATAGCAATAAATACACCATTAACATACACAAAGTTAAGGACAAAAATTAAACTCGTGAAATAACTAAAAAAATGGTAAATACTTATCTTTTAAAAATAGTTGTGAAACCAGTTGCTTTGGATAGACATTGTTGGCACAGGGGCAGACCCGAGGTTCAACGCACCAAAAAAACCTTAATTACTGGCCCTTTAGGAAACACCTACAAAACAGATGAAGTCTCACCTGAGGTAGAGGCAGGGGGGTTGTAGGAATCAAGTGTCTACAACCTAGCTGGGACACAGATCTGTGATCACAATACTTAACAGAGAACTTAGAAATTAACATTCATTAGTCTTTGACCCTTATTCACATCGCAGGCAAAAACCCTAATTACAGAACAACACAATATTCAACAAGATCTAAGCATGTTTAACCATTTAGCACATAGCATCAAATAGATCTAGCATTCAATCATGTTATTAAGCACTAAGCTACTACATCAGATGCATCTAACATACATAAATATTCAACACTAAGCATCAATCACATCAAGAACACAAAGCAGTCACGACACATGATATACATGGTTTGTTAGAAAAACAGGACCACAGAGCAATAAAATAAAACAAATGCAGAAACAAAACACGGAAGATACACAATACAAGAGAGACACAGATTTACGTGGTTCACCCAGTGTGGGCTACGTCCACCAGAGAAATTGCCAGGTCCTTTCTTTATTATTATCCAGCAACATGAAGGGATACAACCTACAGCAAAACCCGTTGTAACTTCCTCTTCTTTCTCTCACAGTCTCCTCTCTTAGAATACAATACTCACCAACATACATAGCCACAATACATTTCCCTCATAAAAGAGGGTTGCCTTCTAGGGCAAAAAACCCTAACATAATCTCTATCGTTAGATCTGCAACCTTATAATGAACGATCTAGATTTACAATGAAATTACAATATACTTTTACAAGGCAATTTCTGCTTCGAGGGCTTCACCCCCGAACCCCCACTGGGGGCCCACTTGCCCCCAGACCCCCCAGCTGGGGGGATAGCCCCCCCGGACCCCGTAGAGGGGGTACCCCCCCTCTGCACTCCCCTGTGTGGAAGAGTGTACATACTTCTAGGGTGTAAATACTTCATGGGGTATAAACACGACTGAAAGTAAAAGACCTCTAAATCAGGAAGATAATCAGGCTCCACAACCAACATGGTTCACCCCCAACGTGGGGCTACATCCACCAACTCTTATTTTTCTTTATTATCTTATTTCAATATTCTTACATGAACAGAGCCACAAAACCAACTCCGCATAGGACATGAGATCTGCGTGCACTTCGCCAGATCCTCCTTCCCTGAGTATGGTACAACACAGAGCCTTCTTACAATCACTTGCACTTAACTCTGCAAGTTCTCAACACATAGTATGCATAGATCCTTTACAACTAATCACACTTAGAAACCTTTACGTATCTTGCACAAAGCCAAATTAGATCTGATCAAACTTCACCCCCCTTACTTCATCGCCTATCTACTTATTTATACATTAAAAAAGAGGCCTAAGCATGGGTAAACCCATGGGTTGACATCCCATACCCGTTACATAATCCCTAAACCTAAAAATATCATAAAAGGAGGCAAGATCCTGTGATCTTTGCTTCACCTAGGCGCTCCATCTTCGACCTGCTTGTCGAAGTCCCAAAAATGGTCAAACAGGACCAAGGTTCTCCAAAACTTAGTCGAGTGTCAAAAAGCCCCCAACACTCACATGTGACTCGTCCTGAGTCACTCTGATATGGGAAAATATGCTTCGAAGGCCTGGATCTTGTTGCTTCGTTAGAGCTTCCTACTCGACAAACCCCTGAATGATTTTCTCGGTGACATGTCCTTCCAAGTGTTGTTCCACTGTGGTGACCATTTGTTCCATCTATGCACCTTGTTCTTCGATCTCCTCAAAAAGTGTGCAGGCTTCGTCCTGTACCGGTTAAAGTCTTTGGGTCACTTCCATGACTTTACTCTAGATGGAATTGACCTACTGCTAAACTGCATGTTGTTCTTGTGACATTTTCATCTTCTTGGCCGCTTACAGTAGCTCTAACTGTGCTTGTACTATTGCTGCTTGTTGCTTTTCTTCCTAGAGCTGTGACTCCAATGTCCTTAGTTATGGGTCCTTTGTAAGGCGCTCATAGGTCTGTGAATTTCGATTGTTGAGTTGTTTTCATTCTAAGGACAATGCCTTGATTCTTTCGACTGCACTTTCTTCCCTTTGATCTCTCACTTCCTGTGGAGTGCTTGGCACTTCTTGCAATTCCAGTTCTGCTACTCTTGCTTGGAGCTGCTGAATGGATTCAGGAATATTCCCCACTTGGCTCTCAGTTGTTTCCTCTTCTATTTGTGCCAAGACTGACATAGAGTGAAGTGCTCTAGTGATGACTTCTTTAACTCCAATCTGCTCTACGAGAAACTGTTCTTTTTCTTTCTGGAGCTGCTCTCTGTCCTCTGCAAACTTCACCTGGAGGTCGTCTTTTTCTCACTGTACAACCCAATGTTGCTCTAGGGATTCCTCCTTTGCTTGTTGTAGAGCCTCTGTGGCCTGCTCTTTTTCTTCCTGGGCTTGATGAAGGAGAGCCTCTATCACATCTACTATTCTATGTAGTTGGGCAGGCTCATCTTCTACTTCTATTCCCCCTGATGACAACGATGCAGTAGATACTGCGCGGATCGAATAAAGAGCCTGTTGTACCCCTCTGAGCTCTGCCTCGAACCAATCATACATTGTCTCATGTTTGACTTCGCTTCACTACAAAATATCCTCGGAAGTATCTGATACAACTGTGATGATGAGGTCAATATCATCCACCGTAAGTATAGTCTGTAAGTGGGGATTATTGGCACGTGACTTCTTCCATGCTGAGGGTTTCTTTGGAGAAATGTTTCTTTTCTTGTATGTCTCTGTCTCAGTAAGGGGATCTTTCGATGATGTCACTTCACCCTGTTCTTGCTTGTCTTCTTTCCCTTCATCCTCTTCTTTGTCTAATTCGTCACCTCCTCCCCCTTCAGGTGAATCCAGTGTAGTCTCCTCTAATGCGATGTGCATTTCCTGTACTTTTTCCTTCTTCTTCCTCTTGCTAATGCTGGGTCCATCATACTCTTCATGGGTGACTACAATACTTCCGATGAGGTTGGGGTCGGAGAGTTTTGTCTGTTCGACTGGTACAAGGAATTCCGCAGGCCATTCCTTGGTTATTTCCTCCATATCTTCCTCGGTGATTTTGTAATAGGAATGTAACTCTTCCTTGTGTTTGTCTCCATGCACAGTGATGTAAATGAAGTGTCTGTCGATGAAAAACTTCGCTATTGGCCTGAACCTATGAAGTGTATTCGGCGTAATGCGAGGGAAGGATTCAACGGACCTCTTTAGCTGCAAGTAGTAGGTGTGGAACATTGCATTGGAATGCCATTGCTTCACCATGTCGGTTCACCAAGTCGTCGCGATGCTTGCTCCATTTCTATGTCACAGTTTGGGATGGCCTAGACAGATGTGCAGTCGATGGGGAAGCTTGAAATCCTCTCGTCGATGAGGCCTGTGCTCATGCCAACATGACCTTCTCAGCCATGAGGTCAATCAAAATCTCTTTGACGAATTTCTCTACTGTGCTGAGGTTGCTCGACATACACGCTCATGATCAAATGTCTCAGATAGGTGGAAAATTCTCAAGGTAAGCATAATGGGTGGCGAGGTCTCAATAAGCATTGTACGAAATAAATTAGTCTCTATGGGCTCAGATAATCACAATTTGCAAAAGTGCCCTGGGTGCAACATTCGACGGGTTAAATAGACAACATCCTAACAAACTCCTCCAATGGGCAGGAATGTCTCAATCAATACAATTCCATCCATTATGGTGCAATCCCAACGGTCCAATGGCGATCTTTCCAGCAATAATTGTGTTTCTATCCATTCTGGAGCATCATTCTAACGGTCAGGATGCCTGCAATGGTCATATTGTTTCGTCGTGGCGAAGTGCCAGTCGGTGTTGTTCTACTATTCCAATGAGGTTCAAGTTCTGCAAGACTTCCTTCTGCGAAGTCCTCTCTGGGACCTCCTGTAATTTTTCTAGCTTTGCTTTCTTCTTACTGAGCTTTCTCACTTTCTTCCCTATGATCTGCATCTCTGGATTCCTCCTTCCATTATTTTTCTTATCCTTTCTTATCATAGTAACTTCGCACTGCTGAGGGTCTTTCACAGGGTTCTAGGGTAATACTTCTTCTTTTACTGTTTCTGGAGTAGGTTCTTTTCTCTTCTGCATGGATAAGTTCTTTAAGCCTTCTTGCGTTCTGTCAACTTCGACAGCCAGATCTCTGGCCCTCAATTGCTTCAAATTGTCCTCATGTTCTTTTATTAAGCGCGCTATTCTCTTAGCCATGAAATCCATTAATTCTTGTTTTTTTTCTTCTATAGCTTCCTCTTCTTCTCTCCTTTGGATTTGATCTCTCTTAATCCAAGTCCTTCTTAAAAAAAGTGCAAAAGGGGTGTTGTTCTCAACTAACTTAATGACCTTGCATTCTTCTTTTGTCGATGTTCCATGATCACTCATAGATACATGAGTAAGTCTTCCACATAGGGTTATCATCTTTCCTTTAAACAATCCTATTCCTCCCAATGAAAGAATCATAGTAGGCTTTCCCAAAATTTCCCAAGTACTTTCTAGCGTAATGTTCACCTGTGTTTCTGCATCCAATACACAATCTATGTCAAAGTATCATATTCTTGTTTCTATGCACTCTTTATCTTTTAATATCTCTGATAAACTGATGTCTCTATGATCATTCAGTGTTTCTTTCATTTGCACTAATACAGCCTCAGATTCTTTCTGGTTCTTTGGCATATTCTTAATCTCTTGACCTTCCTCATGGTTTTCTTGTCTCATGTTCATCTTCTCAACTTTAGAAATCATTCTAGAGAAATCTAAAACTTCATGTCCAGTAGCTTTACAACAAAGTCAAATAAGATCTCTACCAGGGAATTCCTTAGCAAGATGTCACGGTCTTCTGCAACTAAAACAAAGGGTCAATACTCGCTTTATTTTAAACAATCCCCAACCTTTCCTA
This sequence comes from Picea sitchensis, assembly GCA_010110895.2. Taxonomy (NCBI): domain Eukaryota; kingdom Viridiplantae; phylum Streptophyta; class Pinopsida; order Pinales; family Pinaceae; genus Picea; species Picea sitchensis. Next base: position 170,560 of record SNQJ01S0004524.1, read on the forward strand.
TACTGCGCAACAGGATCACAGTGATGGACCTGCAAAAAATTATTGCTAGGATCCTACATCCACTTGTTAGTCCAAAAATTCTTTCTATGCATAGTAATAACATATCTTTCATTATTTCTATCAAATCTATTCATATCGCATCTTCTTTCTTCTATATGTGCCCTAGTTTTCAGACTAGGATGAAATGTATAAAATATACCTAGATCCATTCTTTCGAAACAAAAATTTCCACTTATCTTACCTTTATCAGAGCACAAAGCTTTAAGATCTTACCTCTTTTCTTCAGATCAGACTTCTCTTCTTGGCATGGAGATTTAAAATTCAAGTAGAGTACTACGCACTACAACAACAGATCTATGCACAGATATTTCTCTTTCCCTCAGTTCCCAGTAATCACAGTTTCAGGTCTCGACAACAGAACCATTCATTGGCACAGGGGAAGATCTGGGGTTCAACGCTTCAACAACGCACCAATAAAACCCTAACTACCGACCCTTTTGACAACACCTACGAAGCAGATGAAGTATCACCCGAGGTAGAGGCAGGGGGGTTTGTAGGAATCAAGTGTCTACAACCTAGCTGGGAGATAGATCTGTGATCACAATACTTAACATAGAACTTAGCAATTAACGTTCAATATTCTTTGACCCTTATTCACATCGTAGGTAAAAACCCTAATTATAGAACAACGTAGTATTCAACAAGATCTAAGCATATCTAACCATTTAGCACATGGAATCAAACAAATCTAGCATTCAATCATGTTATTAAGCACTAAGATACTACATCAGATGCATCTAACATACATAAAGATTCATCACTAAGCATAAATCACATCAAAAACACAAAGCAGTCACAACACAAGATATATGTGGTTCACCCCCAACGTGGGGCTACGTCCACCAACTCTTTGTCTTCTTTATTATCTTCTTTCAATCTTCTTACATGCATATAGCCTCAAAACCAACTCCGCATAGGATAGGATATCTTCACACACTTCACCAAATCCTCCTTCCCCAAGTTTGACACAACACAGAGCCTTCTTACAATCACTTTCACTTAGCTTTGCAAGTTATCAACACATAGGATGCACAAAGAATTCACAACTATTTTCACTTAACTCACTAGCTTACAACTGACTCCTTCTTACATCACCTAGCTACTTATTTATACATTAAAAAAGGGGCCTAAACATGGGTAAGACCCATGGGCCGACATCCCATACCCATTACATAAACCCTAAATCCAAAAAGCTCGTAAAAAGGGGGCGAGATCCCGCGATCTCCGCTTCGCCTGGGCGCTCCATATTCAACTAGCTTGTCGAAGTCCCAAAAGTGGTCAAACACGACCAAGGTTCTCCAAAACTTGGTCGAGAGCCAACATACATTCTACCCAACCATAAACTTGTTGTTCTAAATCTCAAAAACAGGTCGCCTCCGAATTGGGGCTAGGAATCCACAAGAAAAGGGTGTCTCTCACTATCCACTCACATCTCGGATATCCCACAACCCATTGATATTCTCCTACAAGTATCCTAATTTCCACCAGCTCTTTTCCTCTTGATGTGCCCAACCCAAGTAATGTACCTGTTATCACTTGCTAATTTGTATTAATTTTTCCCAAAGCATCTTGTCCTTATGCTATTTTTCCACGTAGACTTTCAAACTTTTTCACCAGCTCCGTCAAGCTCCCATCACCTAAATCCTTCACTCAATTGATCATCCAAAATAGTCATGTACTCCATGAGTAAAAAAATGGCAAATATCCCAAGCCTATACCTAGCCTTAATTCCTATCTAAATCCCTTAGTTCCATAACTTCATTCATTTTTACCGTTATTTTCATATTCTCGTTGAAAATAAAAAATATGCCTTTTATTAAGCACCCTTATCCCATCCACAAAATCATGTGTTAAGCCTCATATGCCCAAAGTCCTTCGAAAATAGAAAAAAGGGGTTTTTTATTATTAATATAAATATATTTATATTTATATTAATATTTAATCCAATATTTAATTTATGAAATAAAGTCAAATCATGGGCACGAATCTCAATTTATAATATGGAAAAGTCAAAGGTTGGATGGAGGGTGCACATACATATCGAGGATTGAAGTAACGAGGAGGTTAATTATGTGAAGGCGGACCGAGGAATACTATCATGGTTTATTTGGTGGACACATGTTTTTACGTGGAGAACATCGAATGTAAAAGCAATTTGATTTAAACCACTTTTTGCCCAAGCCCGATATAATAAATGCAAGCATTTATCATATTTTTTATGTGTGGCATTTTTCTAGGAGTGCATTTCAATAATGATTATGGGATTTTCAATAAAAGAAATTCCTCCTCACGATGAAAAGGTTTTACAGAGGTAATATCTAAGTTTTACACATTACTGTTATTTCCATGAAAAAGATTTAAATGGGAAGATGCACGTGAACGAAAACTTGGATAATTCTTTATCCAAATATTTACAAAAGTAAAAGAAGAAGATAAAAGGTATTTTGCCAAAGACGATAAATTGGAAAAACACACAGTGAATGTTTTTTTCCACAGTGAAACGGTAAATTGGAAAAACATTACACAGTAATTGTTTTTCACAGGAAATGGTAACAGTAAATGTTTTTTACAATGAGATGGTGAATTGGGCAAACAAGACATGGTTTTAAAAAACCATGGGCATGAATTAAATTATGGAGATTTAATTCTACAGGATAGAAAATATTTGGGAAGCATTTTTATTTCAAATATATTATTCCCAAATATTTAATGAGAATATGGGTAAATGAAATTGTATTTGAAAGATTATGAGTGACATTTCGAAGAGGACGTCGCAGAGGAAGGAGCTGGAGTGTCAGAGGAATTTGCAGGGGTCATGAAACATTTTTTCTGAAAACTGCCATTTGTAATCATTAAAGAAGCTGTAACGTTTCATTTCATTTATTGTAACCGGTTGCACATTGAAGGAACTCAAATTGTATAAGTATTAGAGGATCTGGGTGTATTAGGGTCAGGCAGAAGTGCAAGGGCACAATTCTGGTGGTTCTGGACTCTATTGTAAATTTTTTGGGACTGAATTGAATACATATGCAGAAGCATTTTGAACTGTTTATGAAAAGATTCTAATTGGTTGTGATATGAGTTATGTATTCTTTCGTAGTGTATAATTCCTGTGATCTTTTATTTCATTTCACTTTCATCTATTTAAATTGGAGAGACAAAAGCCTAGAATTCATCTCATGATGCTCTTGGCTTAGCAATTTAGACTGTGTATATTTCTTCTTAACCAATTCAGAATTCATTCCTATAATGCTCTGATGCAGTTATTTGTTTCCTCTTTCCTCTTACCACTCTAATTTATTTTAAGTTACAACTCAGATTCATTGCCTCATTTAGCCTTTATCCTCTGGAGAGTTCTATCGACTGATCATTGTTTTCATTCAATTTTAGAATTTTGAATCCATAGCCCTGTGTGTCCCTCCTTTTCTTGGCCAACAAACTTTATTAAAAACCCCCAAAACAAACCAAATCTAGCCACCAATTTCCAAAAGAAATATCAAGTGACACGAGAGAGCCCTCTCTAAGTTGAGCAGGTTAGTGCCTCAACTCTAAAGTTGGTTGAAACAGTTACCTCTATCATTTGTCTATTCAGTCAGACATATTTACAGAGTGCTAACAATACCCTTGACAACTCTCAATCCATCGAGCATCCCATTCGTTTATCAGGGTCTCTCTGGTGCAACTAACCAAGAATCTCACTACTGGGAAACTCAAGGGAACTCATTGTTAGGAAAAATACTAGGAAAACAACATCAATAACTTGTTTTTATAGTGAAATTCACACATGAGTTCATTCTTCAGGCCTGACAACGTATTTCTTCCACAAGCCTGAAAACTTGCTTCTATAGTCTTCAACTCCAAAAATTCTCTAGAATCCGCCCTACAATGCTATTCCAGCTCGTGCACTCTTATTTCTTGTTCTTTGCTTGTTGTTCATCAAAAAACGTTCCTGTAAAAATTGACATGTTCTCCCCATACAAATTTTCTCTATTTTCCCAAGCCACTTGACTACTCACTCTACCCAATGTTGATTGTAGTTCAGCCGCATGCTCCCAATAACTATGGGATGTGACTTTCTACACCCACCCTCTTACATGATTTTAATGATTGGGATCTCATACACTCAACTAGAAAATAGAAGGTTGTCCCCAAGTAATAAAATTTAGAAATATGGGTTTGGATTAATACCCACAAATAATTTCCCCCTTGGACCCCTCTAAGACACTTCCTTCTCTTGTGGAAAACTCAACCCCCATCTCTATCCATGTCCCCCTAGAAACTGATATCACAATTTATTTATTAAAAACATAAATACAATTTGCATATTATGTTGATTTTACATAGACAAATTTCATATCTACATTATTCATTAATTAAATAGGGGATTATAGCGGGGATGTTGCATTTCCCCTCCCCTACAATTGTGCATTGTCCTCAATGTACACCACCATGCCAACACACACACACACACATCACAATATTTAGAACATAAAAATTATGCAATTTCACAACTCCAACAACAATTCCATTCAAATATTTCATTCTTCTCAACCCATTGACCCAAGGAATGTACCCCCTTCACTACAATCATTCCATCGGGTTGCACCATTATTTTATCAAGGCTATCAATGCCGGTGACCAAGAATTCTGAGCTATGGTTCTGGAACTCTATCTGCCCAAAAATGGAGACTTGCATTTTTAGTTTCTATTTTCTTCAAAACTCTAAAAAATTTGCGGGTATTCTTCCCACATAGTTTCTTCATGCTCCCATGTTTGGTCTTTAGTACCGTAATAGGTCCATTAAACCTTTACCAAACCTATGGATTTGTTTTTGATCACTTTGACTTTCCGGTCAAGGATGCATACTGGTTCCACCCGGAAATTCCCTTCGTTCTCCTCCTAGATCACAATCCAATCAATTATGTGGTTAAAATCATGAAGATATTTCTTTAATACTGACACATGAAATACATTATGCACTCTCATGGATGCAAGCAATGCTAGCATGTATGAAACTAGACCTATCTTTTCTAAGATCTCAGAATGCCCACAATATCTTGCTACCAAATTTGGAAAACAAACCAATCTTAGGGAACTCCTCTTCTGTTTCACTTTTAAAACACATGTTGGCCCACTTTAAAATCTTTGAAAATTATGTTCTTGTCTACATAAGTTTTTTTCGTGTCTCGGGCATCCTTTAAATTATGCTTGATCTTCACCATCTTCTCTTCCATTTCTTTTAATAATTCTATCCCAATAAAAAATCTGTCTACTGGGTTATCCTTGTTCACTGGTGTGCTACACTTCCTGCCACACTATGCTTCAAACGGGATCATTTTTAATGAGGCTTGATACCTAGTATTGTAAGCAATTTCTACTAAGTGTATATAATCCTCCCACTTTGACGGTTGGTCCATTACATACATTTTGAGCATGTATTCAATTACTATGTTGGTCCTCTCCATTTTCCCATATGACTGTGGGTGATATGATATACTGAGATTAAAGTTTGTCCCAAAGATTTTGAACAAACCCTTCCAAAAATTAGGTGTGAATTTTGGATCTTTGTCTGAAACTATTTCCTTAGGCACCCCATGTATCTTGCCAACTTCTTTCATGTAGATCTTTGCAATGTTTGTGTCTGTCTTCATAGGAATAACGTGTGCATCCTTCATCAATTTGTCCATCACCAGCATGATGAAATCATGTTGCCTCATTGTTTTGGGAAGCTTTGTAATAAAATCAATTGTAACCACTTCCCATTTCCACTCAGGAGTGGGAAATGGGTGTAACAACCCAGTTGGATGTCTATGCTCTATATTCGTCTTCTGCCACTCTAGACATCTGGCTATATAATTAACCACTTCTTTCTTCATTCCTAACCAAATGTATTGGCTTCTTAGAACTACAATTGATTCCTAATATCATGGGTGCCCAACATATGGTACATTGTGCATTTCCCTCTACATTGTATTTTTTATCTCACCAGAATTTGGAACATATATTTTCCCTTTGTACATAAGGATTTTGTTGGACTACGATTGTCGTTAGACCAAAACCCGCAGGCGTTAGCCTCTGCCACAATGACCAGATTTAGGATCCATGAGAGGGGGTTAACCCATGTCGTGAAACTTGTAGGAAGCACTAAACCCAATCTCCCCCCAGTGTGTGTCGAGCGATTTTCAAACTCAAGACCTATCGCTCCAATAAAATTTGTTGGAGTACGATTGTTGTTAGACCAAAAACCACATGTGTTAGTCTCCTACACAATCGCCAAAGTTAGGATCCATGAGAGGGGTTTAACCCATGTGGAGAAACTTGCAAGAAGCACTAAATTACCATTGTCCAACAGATTCCATCCCCTTTAAGCTCATAATTTTAAAATTTTTGTTGTTAAGTTCCTTGCTGTAATGTTTCTTTTATTTGTAAATATTATTGATCTAAGTTTGTTGCATCTAAAGTTTTTTATTTTAAATAAGATATGTACATTCTAGTGGTTGTAACATGTATCTCATGTGCTCTTCTGCTGATTGCATCAACCACTTGGTTTTCTTTTCCTTTGATATGTTTGATTTCAAAGTCATATTCTCTTAGAAACTCAAGCCATCTAGTTTTTTTGGCATTTAATGTGGGAAATCCAAATAATTTTTTTAGACCACAATGGTCTTTACTTAGCTCAAATATTTGACCCATGAGGTAATGCGTCCACATTTTTAGTGCAATTAGAGTTTATGCTAATTCCAAGTCATGTGTAGCATAATTCTTCTCATGCTCTTTTAGTTTTTGGGACTCATAGCACAACATATGATATTTTTGAGTGAGGAATCCACTAATCCTTTCCTTGCATGCATCTAGGCACACTACAAAATTTTCATCATAATTTGCAATCTTCAAGGCTATCGCACTTGTCAAAATGTCTTTAGCTACTAAAATCTATTTGCACACTTAGAAGTCCATTCAAATTTCACCCCCTTCTTTTGCAAGGAAGTGATTGGGCTTGCAATCTTTGAAATCCTTTTATGAAACTTTGGTAATAACTGACAATACTGATGAATGATATAACTTCTATCCCATCCATTGAAATAATGTGTCCCAAGTGGTGAATCTTATTTTGATAAAAGATGCACTTATTTAGCTTGGAATACAATTTATTCTCTCTTAAAACTTGCAACACCATTTTTAAATGTTTCTCATGCTCTTTCTCTATCCTTAAGTAGATGATCATATCATCTAAAAAAAACAATCACAAACTTTTCAAAGTATTCATGCTTGGAATACAACTTATTCTCACTTAAAGCTTGCAACACCATTCTTAAATGTTTCTCATGCTCTTTCTTTGTCCTTAAGTAGATAATAATATCATCTAAGAAAACAATCACAAACTTATCCAGGTATTTGGGCATTTGACAACCCAAATGGCACAACCGTAAATTCATAATGTCCATATCTTGTTATGAATGTTGTCTTATTGATATCTTCTTCATTTATCCTCACTTGATGATAACTTGATCTCAAGTCAAACTTGAAAAATATTATTGCACCTTTGAGTTGATCAAATAGATCATCAATCCTTGGAAAATGATATTTGTCTTTATGGTGACCTTGTTCAACTGCATGAAATCAATGCACAACCTTAAGGTTCCATATTTCTTCTTCATGAAAAGAAATAGGGATAAAGAATTTGACACACTTGGGTGTATATACCCCTTCTTTAATATATTTTCAAGCTACATTTGCAACTCTTTCAATTCTGGTGTGCCCATTCTATAAGGTGTTTTGGACACTGGGGAAACTCTTGGCACCAAATCAATTGAGAAATCAATGTCTCTATTCGGTGGTAGTCCTGATATTTTCCCAAAATATATTCATAATATTTCAAGATCGGACGGTCTTCAATACTTGCCACTTTATTTCATGTTGCCTCTTCCATATGGGATGAAAAAATCTTGCACCCCTTCGTGAAACTCTTTTTCAGCTACATGGTTGAAATTTCTCTAACAACTATAGCTCTTGGAATTCCTTGAATCTTTCACTGTTGTCCTTCTCATCAAGAAAAGTGATTGTCTTTTTGTAATAGTCCAGGACAAAATGATGTTTTTCCAACCAATCAATGCCAATTAGACAATCAGATGAACCTAATGATATGATGCTCACATCTACCTTTGTGCTGAGTCCATTCATGTCTATTGGGAAATATTTAACCAACTCATTGATTTTCCTCTTAGCCCCTGTGGCTAACTGAACTAGCCAATATTTCTTATGCTTACTCCTTTGTAAGTGGAATATTTCAACAATGTTAGAGTTTATGTAACTATGGCTAGCTCCAGAATCAATTAAAATTTCTATGGGATGGTTATCAATCTTACCTTACACTTCAATCAGAGGGGATCTATACTATGATTTCTTGTTGTCCAAGGATGCATAAATCCTTGGCATGTTTCCTCCCATGTCTTCATTTGTTTCAGCCTCCTAAATGTTATGGAAATTCCTTACCCTTTCTCCTTTGTGAGGGAAATCCCTATATAAGTGATTTCCTTCACATCCCCAACATTGTACAAGTTGTTGCCTTGGACTTTTCCCAAATGAATCTACCATCTTGGGTTCATTTTGGGTTGACTGTCCTTATTGATTTTCTTGGGATTTGTACTTGAAAAAGAGTGGCTTAAAACCTTTTTGACTTTGATCCTTCTTACCCTTCATCTTGTCATTCCAAGCTTTTTGGAAAAATGGCCTCCCTCTTCTCTATTCATGAAGTTGTTTTTCTCTCCTCATGGCCTCATACAAAGTCTTAGGGTTATCTTAGTGTATCCTATCATTGTAGAAGGAAGGTAACCCATTCATAAACCTTTGTATTTTGACCTTTTCATCCTTTATGAAGGAAACATACCTCGACAACTCAAATATTTTTTTCTCATATTCATTCATTGTCATGATTCCCAATTTGGGTTCAAAGAACTCTTTCATATTCCTCTCACAGTAATGCTTGGACAAATGTTTCTCTTGGAAATATCCTTTGAAATTCCTCCATGATACCTTCCTCTCATCAAGGTGCTTGGATTTCTTAATCTAATCCCACCACACGGTTTCCTTTCCTTTCAAGTGGTAGGTTGCAATTCTAGATTCTACCCTTGAGGGGTAATCATGCAACTGGAAATATTTCTTCATTTCCAACAACTAGACCTCGACCTCTTCTCCCTTCATGTGCTCACCATTAAAATTTGGTGGCTTTATTTTATTGAGTTCTTATTGCAAGATGTATCCCTAAGGACTTCTCCTCTACCTCCAAACAAGGGAAACTCTTGGTCTACTCTCTGGCTATGAACTCACACGAGTTTTTCTAGTGGGTTTCTCTAAGGAATGATGGTATTTTCTCATACTCCTCGACTTCCTATCATTCCCATGATCATCCTTTCTGCTACGGGATACAAATGTTGTCACTTTTCTAGCATTTCTTGCATGCTTTGTGCCAGAGTCTTTAGAGTCTTTATTGTCTTACCTCTATAGCATATTCAAAAAATGAAGTATCTTTTCCCGAGATTTCATAATCTTATTATTGTTTTTCTTATAGCAATGCACTTCTCTATGTAAGCTTCTCATAGTTATAGTCCTGCATGTTTCATTTTCCATTAGACTTTGTCTCAACATTTCCCATGTTGACATGTAGTCCTTTGACCTTCTCTTTGTGGTTATAAGGTCCCTAGAAATATTCCATAATTTTAGAAAAACAATATCATGGAGCAATAAAATAAAACACAAAAGATACACAATAAAATAGAGACACATATATACATGTTTCACCCAGTGTGGGCTACGCCCACCAAATAAATTTCCAGGTCCTTCCTTTTTATTATCCAATAAAATGAAGGGATAAAACCTACAACACGCTCGTTGTAACTTCTTCTTCTTTCTCTCACAGTCTCTTGTCTTATAATACAATATTCGCTCACATACATAGCCGCAATACAATTCCATTAGAAAAGAGGGTTTCCCTCTAGGGAAAACAAACCTACCATAACTTCTATCGTCAGATCCAAAACCTTATAATGAGAGAACTGGATTGAATAAAAAATTATAATATTACAAGACAATTTTCCCAAAAAAATTTGTTGGGGGTCTCCGCTCTTGAATCCCTAGATGAAGGGGGCCAGGAATACCTACACATAAAACAAGAAGATAATCAGGATCCACAACCAATAATATCCCACTTGGAGACTGATCACAACAAATCCATTGTTGATGTACCTGCTGGACTATGATCCACCTTGGACTTGGACAATTTATCATCTTCACCTTCATGCTTGAAGACCAACTAAAACTAAGTAGGAACTCAATTTATGCCTGATTACTACCTTTGTTAACATGTCTGCAAGATTCTGGCTAGTATGTATCTTTTCCAACTTCAAATGTCCATCTTCCAAGATGGATCGTCTGAAATGGTGCCTGAGCTGTATATTCTTAGTCTTAGAATGGATGGTTGAGTTCTTTGTAAGATTAATGACACTCTCACTATCACAGTACAACTTGCTATTCTCCTACTTCTTTCCCAATTCCTCCATAAGCCTCTGTAACCAAATAATCTCTTTACTATCCTTGATAGCAACAACATACTCTGTTTCCATTATTGAAAGTGAAACAACATTTTGCAATTTTTAAATCCAACTTATTGTTGTTCCACCTATAGTAAAAACATACAATCTGGTGCTCCTCCTGCTATATTTATCACCTTCCATATCCAAATCAACATATCCTAGTAGAACAATGTATGAACCTCCAAAACACAATGCATGAGTAGAAGTACCTCTCAAATTCCTGAGAATCCACTTTACTGCCTCCCAATGTTTTTTACCATGATTGTTCATATACCTTCTCACAAATCCCACTGCATGTGCAATATCTGGTCTTGTGCAAACCATAACATACATCAAGCTGCCAAATGCTAATGAATAAGGGACCCTATACATGTATTCTATCTCCTCCCGTGTCTTGGGACACATTTCCTTAGTTATTTTAAATGGATGGCCAAAGGTGTACTAATTGGTTTTGCATTCTTCATTCTAAACCTCTCCAACACCTTCTCTATGTACTCACCTTGAGACAATATTTGTCAATATGCAATTTTTCCCGTCTCTTGTTATTCTCATACCAAGGATTTTATTTGCATCACCCAAATCCTTCATCGAAAATGAATTGGCTAATTTCCTTTTGAGCACATTTATATCCTGCATGTTAGACCTTGCAACAAGCATGTCATCTACATATAATAGAAAGATAATATAACTTTCATTTTCTAGCCTCTTAAAATAAACACAATGATCAGAATGACATCTACTATAACCTTATTCTGTCATAAACCTGTCAAACTTCAAATACCACTACCTTGTAGCTTTCTTTAGGCCATACAATATCTTCGTCAACCTGCGTACTAAATTATCCTTCCCTTTTACCTCATACCCCTATGGATGTTGCATATAAATCTCTTCCTCCAAATCCCCATGGAGAAAATTTGTTTTTACATATAATTGTTCAAGATGCAAATCTTCTACTGCCACAAGACTTAAAATAGTCCTAATTGAATTCACTTTAACAACAGAAGAAAATCTTTCATCAAAATCTATACCTTTCTTTTGTGCAAACTCCTTTACAACAAGTCTATCCTTGTATCACTTTTTGCCTCCATCTTCTTCATTCAATCTATAAACCCATTTATGTTGCAATGATATTTTTCCTACAGGAAACTAAAACAAGTCCCAAGTCTGGTTATTTACCAAGGAATCCATTTCTTCTTTCATGCCTTGCTCCCACTTCTTTTAAGTGTTTACCTGCATTGTCTCTTCATAATTTCCTGGTTCACCGGAATCAGTCAATAATAAATAATACAATGAAGGAGAGTATCGTTCAAGGGGTCTACTTAACCTATTACATCTCGTAACAACACTTGAAGGAGTTTGAGGTACCTGTTTCTCTTGTTGTTGTACATTTTGATTTTCTGGTACATTTGGAGTTTCTTTTTCAGTGATGCCATCAAGCATTGTGCATTCTTGTTTTTCTTTTTCCTATTTATTTCCCTACAATTGATCTTTGTAGATGACCTATTCATTGAATATGACATCTCTACTCCTAACGATTTTGTGATTTTCATAATCCCATAAGAGATAACCAAAATCATTAGCATCATATCCAATAAAGGTACACTTCTTGGATTTTTCTTCAAGCTTTGTTCTATTTTCTTTATCAATATGGACAAATGCTTCAAAACCAAAAGTCTTCAGAAGTGAATAGTTTACCTTTTTACATGTCCATTCCTCCTCTTGAATGCCACCATTCAAATAGATTGAAGGTCCTCTATTTATTAAGTAAACACCAATATCTACAACATCTACCCAGAACTGTAAGGGCAACCCAACATGAAATCTCATACTTCTTGCATGTTCCATAATTGTCTTATTCATCCTTTCAGACACACCATGTTCTTGTGGTGTTCCTGGAACTATCTTCTCTCTACGAATCCCATGGTATGAACAATAATCATAAAAATCCTTGCTGCGATATTCACCTCCATTTTCTTATCTGAGACACTTCAACCTCTTTCCTGTCTCATTCTCAATCAAATATTTACATTTCTTAAAAGTATAAAAAACATCATATTTTTGTTGAATACAATAAACCCAAGTTTTCGTAGTTTCATCATCAATGAAAGTAACATAATAACGAGAGCCACCAAGAGATGATACCTAAGTTGGTCCCATACATATGTATGCACAAGCTCTAACTTTTCACTCTTCTTTTCATTCCGACTCTGAGAAATCTGACTCTCTTTTGTTTTCCATAAACAAAGTGCTCACAGAAATCCAAATCAATTTGTTTAAGATCTGGAAACAAATTCCTTTTTTGAAGTATCTGCATCCCCTTCTCACTCATGTTTCCAAGCCTATGATTCCACAATAATGTATCCACTCCTGTAGGAGCTAAAGATATAGAAGATTAGACATTAATAGTACACAAATACAATGTACCTACCTTCTCTCTTTTTGCTATCACCAGTGATCCTTTAGTGACCTTCCATGCCTTATCTATAAATGTAGATATACAACCTTCATTTTTCAAATTCCCTATTGAAATTATGACTTTTCTCAGATATGGAACATGTCTCACCTCTTTCAACAACCATTGGTTTCCATTCTTTTGATTTATTTTTACCTTACCAATTCCAAGAATTTTACATGGTGCATCATCACCTAAATGAACCTGTCCAAAATCACCTTGAACATAATCTTGAAAATGTTTCCTGTGGGGTGTGGCATGAAATTAGGCCCTTGAATCTACTACCCCAAAATTAGTAATAGCATCTAAAGAAAGAATCAAATCATCTTGTAACACATCACCTGCTACATTTTCTTCTTGATTTTTATCTTCTTGTCCATCTCTTTTTTTATTTGGAGATCTGCAGTCTTTCATCAAATGTCCTTTATTCCCACAATTTCAACACTCTATCTTTCCTAGTCTGGATTTGGATCTTCCCTTCCTAGAATTCTCACGGTTCCCTGGACTCTTTCCTCTTTCTTTTTGTCTTCCTCTATTCTCCATGGTCAATGCATTACCTAATGTCTCACCTGTTCTTGAACCAGAGACAGAGTTACTTACAACCATGACCAATCTATTCCATCTTTCTGGCAACAAGCACAATATTAGAATAGCCCTAACCTCATCATCAAAGTCCACTTTTATCGAAATTAGTTGATTAGTAATCATATTAAATTCATTTAAATTATCGGCAACATAACCACCTTTTGATATCTTCATATTAAATAATATCTTCATTAGAAATACCTTGTTGGAAACCGAGTGTTTTTCATATAGTTTAGCCAATGCACTCATCAGATCCTCCATTGTATTTTCTTTCGAAATATTGAAATCCATCGATGTCGTTAGGTACAGCCGTATAGTTCCTAGTGTCTTTCTATCAAGAATCTCCCATTCTTAATCCTTCATGGTTGTAGGCTTATTTGTTATTCCACCCGATGGTAGGTAAAGATCCTTCTGATATAAATAATCTTCCATTTTCATATTCCATAGTTGGTAGTTTTGGCCGTTAAATTTCTTGACCTCAAAATTTCCATCTTCCACCATTTCTCCCACTCAAACTAGGAACCCTCTTTTTCCGTGAGTTATCTTTGGCTCTGATAATATTTTTTAGAAAAACAGGATCGTGGAGAAATAAAATAAAACAAATGCAGAAATAAAACATAGAAGATACACAATACAATAGAGACATGGATATATGTGTTTCACCTAGTGTGTGCTACATCCACCAAAGAAATTTCCAGGTCTTTCCTTTTTATTATCCAACAAAATCAAGGGATACAACCTACATCACACCCGTTATAACTTCCTCTTATTTCTCTCACAACCTCCTCTAGAAGAACACAATATTCACTCACATACACAACCACAATACAATTCCCTCAGAAAAGAAGGTTCCCTTCTAGGAAAAAAAAACCCTAACATAACTTATACTATAATATCTGCGACCTTATAATGAATGGTCCAGGTTGACTATGAAATTACAATATTACAAGGAAATTTTCCAAAAACATTTCCTTGGGGGGCTCCGCCCCCAAATCCCTGAATGAAGGGGGCTAGGCATACTTGCATATAAATCAGGAAGATAAACAGGCTCCACAACCAACACATAAATCCAGTTTATCCATGATCTTTTCATCATGACTTATAAAGACTTGCATTAAATGAGTATAAATTAAAGTGCACCATTAAAGAAGGAAAAGATAAAAAATGAAGAGACATAATCATCATATGTTAACACAAAAAATTGATAACAAAGTTCGTCCTTGGTGGAATATGTCTACGGGTCCCTCTCTCAAATGGGTAGGCTATTTCATTAACTCAACAAAAGAATTTGGAAAAATACGTAAGTATACCTCATTCTGAAATCAAGCTGCAGAAATAATGCTTAGATCAGAAAACATACAACACCATTGAATTCGTGGTGTCGAATTACCCAAAAATGGTTGTCTCCATGCCTCGATCCGACTCTGGCACTCCCAGGCCCAAGAAGAAATCTGTCTCAATTTTTGTGCCCTATGCAACCTACATTAATGACTATACTTGCATATCAATGCATGCCCAAAAGGTTGTACGATATGCCCACTTTCCCTGGTGGCTGGCCAAATGAAACATTTGATAATTTTTGAAGGCATTGGTTACAATGTAGTGGCCCACAACTTGTTGGTTAGGGAAGATTTGTAAAGGCACTAGTGTGGGAGGAGGTTCCGAGGTCAAACCCACGACCTCCCCATTTGGGCTTGGTATTTGTTACATTGTATATATATATATATATATATATAACATGACTGTTCTGCTAGTTTATCAGTGGCTCTAGAACCATATCCAATGATTAAAAATCGTGGCTAGGTTTGGTGTGGTCCGCCAAACCATTTTTTTTCCAATTTTTTTCTCACGGGCTGTCCTTGGGCATTTCTCACCTGCCCCGTGGTAGCCTCTGATTGGGCCACGTGGAGGCCTCTCACTCGTCCACATTCCTACCTTCCAAGTGAACATGCCACGTTAGTCGTATGGACTATACAGACTGCCACGTGGCACGATCCGATTGGTTCACTGATCGGTCCAAAAACACCAAAATCGGGTGACACACGGTAGCCTCTGGTGCTGCCATGTCACCATGTTGATGTCGGCATGCCACATGTCACCTTCCTGCTTCTGCCACATGTGTTGTACAAATTTTTATGTCATCCGTACAGATGCTGACGTTAGCAGTATGGATTTTGACTCATCCCCTGTTGATTGGGCTACGTTGACCAAACTTTGACTGCAAATATCTTTCAATCCGTAACTCCATTTGACGAGTCATTTGCACCATTAGAAATATTGCAACGCGCTCTTCGCGATCATGTCATTTTCACTGAGTTTGGGGAACTTTGAAGTTTTTCCCTTTTCTCTATCTGTTGAACCCATTATGAGCATCCTAAGTTGCCTCTGTGAGTTCTGAGTTGTTCTTAGCCTTCTTTGGATCCTTTTTGGATCACACCTTCCCATTTTGAGCTTTTTGGACCACCAAAAGATTTCATCAACCAACAGGTAAGTGAGGGAAGAGTCCCCTCACTTTTTCCTTCTTTATCCACTTTACCTTTCTTGGATGTGTGCCTTTTAAGCCTACTCAAAGATAATCAACATCACCCCTACATGAATTCCTCTTCCTCCTATTGAGGATGATATATTCCTGTAACTCATCCAAGTACTCGGGTGAAAACTCATCAAATGAAGGTATTGAAACTTCCTCATCTTGATCTATGATCATGGGAGGCTAAAAACATTTCAAATTCTCAACATTCACCACTGAGTAAATATGCATGTAAGGTGGAAGATCCAGACAAAAATCATTCGTACCACTTTTCTCCAAGATAGTGAAGGGTCCATAATGGATGGGATGGAGTTTCTTGCCTTCACCCTTCAATCTCTCCTTGTTAATGTGAAGCCATACCCGGTATCCAAGATGGAACTGATGATCAACCCTGTGCTTGTCATGCCGAGATTTATACTGTGCTTGACTTTTCTCCAACTATTCCCTGAATTCCTGGTGTATCTATTGGATCCTATGGATGAAATTGCAGGCTCTGTCCTCTGTTCGTTCTTCATTCACATCATCATCTCTCCCATAAATCAAGTCCAAAGGAACCATTGGTAGGTATCCAAAACATGTCTCAAAACTTGAACTCTGTGTAGAAAAATGTAAAGCTTGGTTGTAAGCATGTTGTACATAGGGTAATTGTTCATCCCGTAACTTGGGATGCTTGCTGCAGTAGCCTCGAAGAAAAAGTACCACTGTTCGGTTTACCACCTATGTTTGTTTGTCAACCTGTGGATGGAAATCATTCCTCCTCTTCAATTTGGTGTCCATAATCCCCCACAAGCTAGTCCAAAAGTCCCCAATGAATTGAGTATCTCGATATGATACAATAGATGTGGGTAACCCAAAGTTAACCCAAACATATTGAAAGAAGAGATTAGCAGTCTGCTCAACAATGATCTGCTTTTTACATGGCATCAAGATACACATCTTGTTGAACCTATCCACTACAACATAAAAATAGTCATCACCCCCTTTGGTCATTGGTAACCCCCCTACAAAATCCATGGAGATACTCTCCCATGGATGGGCTAGAACAATAAGTGGTGAGTAAAGCCCCAACTTTCTATTAGTGGGCTTACAAGTAGAACACATCACACACCCCTTTACATATTTAGTTACAATTTATTTCATTTGAGGCCAGTAACAAAACCTTTGCAAATCATCCATAGTGAGCTTCTTGTATTACATGGACTCATTCACTCGTAGGAATACATAGCTTTCCAATATGGTAGAGTAGTTTTCCCTGCAGACAATAGTTCTCTACCTGTGCACCAAGGGTTAGCTTCTCATATACTTCTTTAAAATCTTCATCGATGGCATATTGTTCTACATATCTATCATGAGATAAAGAAGTATTCTTGAAAATAATAGAAGCATCAATAGGAGGTTTAGAAAGCATATCGGCTACCTTGTTACTTGTACCCTTTTTGTACTTGATTACCAAATGAAATTGTTGTAGAAAACCCATCCATCTGTAGTGTCAAGATTGTTGCAATTTGGTCTGTGCTTGGAGATACTGTAAGGGTTGGTGATCTTTATGTATGATTGTTTCCTTCCCTAACAAGTAGTGATTCCATTTCTTTATGCTCTGGACTAATGCATACAACTCTTTATCATATGTAGGATAGTTAACAACAACTTGGTTAAAAGTTTCAGAGTGTTAACATATAGGCTTACGATATTGCATCAATACTGCATCCATGGCATATCCGTTGGCATCTGTCTCGATCTCAAAAAGCTATTGAAGATTCGACACTGCTAATACCGATGCAATATTGATCTTCTCCTTCAAAGTGTCGAAATATTTTTGTTGCTTTCATTCCCACTGAAAAGTGTTCTTCACACTAGTTAAGACATGAAAATGAGCTGCTATAAAGGAGAATTTTGAAATGAACCTCCTCCAATACTGGACTGCACCTAAGAAGCTTCAAACTTCGGTTACAATTTTTGGCTCAGGCCAATTTACAATTACATCAATTTTGGAAGGATCAATTTTTAATTGTCCTCCTCCTACAATATGACCTAAGTACACAAGTGTAATCTTTCCAAATTCACATTTAGACAATTTTACATAAATATTTTCCCTTTGCAAAGTATCCAATACTTGCTTTATGTGCCTCACATGTTCATCCCAAGTCCCGCTAAAAATAAAAATGTCATCCAAATATGCAATCACAAATTCATATAGGAAAGGATTGAATACATCATTCATCACACGCATGAAAGTTGTCAGAGCATTACAAAGCCCAAATGGCATAACTAACCACTCAAACAATCCCTGTTTGGTTTTAAAGGCAAATTTCCATGCATCTTGTTCTGCGATCCTGATTTGATGATATCCACTGTGCAAATCCAACTTAGTGAAATAAACGACATTCTTCAATTGATCAAGTAAATCATCTATACGAGGAAGAGGGTATCGATTTTTCACCGTGATTTTATTTAAGGCCTGGTAATCGACACACACTCACCATGTGCCATCCTTCTTTGGAACCATCACGATAATAGAACCACAAGGAAATGAACTGGGCCTGATGACCCATTGATTCAATAATACCTATATCTGCTTCTTTATCTTTGTCATCTCCACAACTGAGATCTTGTACATGCTCACATTAGGAAGAGGAGAATCTTGTTGAAGATGTATCTCATGTTGGATTTCCCTCTTAGGAGGTAATCCATCTGGTTTCTGAAAAATATCATCATACTTAGAAATAATGTCAATTAATTTATTTTTATGAGATGGATCACACCCTTGGAAAGCGTCGGATGTCCTGACATCTTTCTCTCTTACGACCATGAGTACATATCTCTTATTAATGTTTATGAGTCTCTTCATTTTCCTTGCACTAACAAGTGTTGTATTTACCCTCATGTTGTGAGCTCTAACAATATATTCCACTCCCCCTTCATTAAGGCAATATTTGTTCTCATGAAGAAAGAAGACTTCTTTTCTATCACAAAGATAAGGACTTCCCAACACTATGCCACATATATCAAGTGGTACAACATCCAAATCCACTTCATCAATCAACTTTGAAGCAATATAAAATCTGACCCTACATTGTTTGGTGATATTAAGTTTTTCTTTATCACATACCCAACCAAGAGGATAAGGCTTCAGATGTGGTTTCATTTCAAGACCCATCTTCTTGAAAAGTGCTTTAGATATTAGGTTTACTTGGGAACACAGATCAAATAATGTATCTATCTTAGTGTGTTTAGATACAACTCTTATGTGAAATAATTCATTCCTCTTTCGTTCATCAACATGAGATTCATTAATGGAACTTGAACTAGCATGAAGGGAATATTTACCTTGTACTCCAACCACTGTGATGTTTCCTTCATCTCCTGAATCGGAACTAAGATCTTGTTGCACTGTAGCAATGATTTTTGTCTTTCCCTTTTCATCAAACTGTTTCGGTTTCTTTTATGGATGCAGTTTCCAATAGTGCTCTTCATCATGACCACTTTTATTGCAATGAGTGCAAAATGGATTTCCTCCTCTCGTTAATGTGGTAGTATTCTTGTCCTTCCTTTTAAGCTTCTTAAAAGTTTTATTTGGGATATTGAAAGATTTCTTCGTGGGATCTTCTTGAACATGCTTCCCCCTGTTCTCAAGGTGAGTGGATTGCACACAAACTTCATCAATACTACTGGGGTTAAACAAGAGAAAAGTATGACGAATATAACTGTGATGTGTGCCAATATACTTCATTAAAGTTTCATAAGAATCCAAAGGAATATTCAATGCAAGATCTTTCTGCCTAAATTCTTCTGTGAAACTTTGTACAGTTTGACCTTTACTTTGCCTTAAAGTTTTCCATTCCATCATTGCTTTATGTAAATACCCTAATGGATAAAATTGCTTCCTTATCGCTGATTTAAATTCCGACCATGAGGAAAGAAGATTACCACACTTACTTTTGTCCTAAAGCTTGCTCTCCCACCATACGAGAGCGGTGCCTTCCAACCAAAGAGAATCCAATTGCACTTTAACTTCTTCTTCATTAATATGCTGGACATGACAATACACTTCAACCTTTTAGACCAATTATCTAGCTTTTCAGGATTAGCATCTCCATTAAACATAGGTAAAGAAAATTTTACATCAAGATTTAATAATGGTTTCTTCAAAGAGGCTTTATGGATAGAATGATGAGAATGCTCAGAGGAAGAATAACTTCAACTCGAAGGTGAAGACAAAGGCTCAGGAGGATATCCTCTAGCCCCTTGGTTTACCGAAGCATCATCATATGCATGTTCTTCCTTTTTCTTCCCTTTCTTATTCATCCTTTTCTCGTAATATCCATACATTCGTTGAACCATTTTTTACATGCGATAAATGACCATGTGAAAGTTTTTCTTTTGTTCATCATGCTTGTCCTCTTATGCCATTTTCTTCCTTCAGGATGGATGACCAACTTTGGGATTAAAATTATCAAGAGTTCCTTCACCCTGCTTTTGCTTGGCCCTAGTAAGCATTCAACATCAACAGTTCAAGTCAAAGACGAATTCTCTGATAAAAGCATGATCTGGGATCTTTTCATCGTGACTTATAAAGAATTGCATTAAATGAGCATAAATTAAAGTGCACCATTAAAGAAGGAAAATCTAAAAATTATGAGACATAAGCATTAGATCTAAACACAAAAACTTGATAACGGAGTTTATCCTTGGTGGACTACCTCTCTGGTTCCTGCTCTCAAATGGGTAGGCTCTTTCATTAACTCAATAAGAGAATTTGGAAAAATACATAAGTATACCTCATTTTGAAATCAAGTTGCCGAAATAATGCTCAGATCAGAAAATAGACAGCACCACTACATTCGTGGCGTCATATTACTCAAAAATGACTGTCTCCATGCCTCGATCTGACTCTGGCACTCCCAGGCCCAAGAAGAAATTTGTCTAGGTTTCAGTGCCCTCTGCAACCTGCATTAATGACTATACTTGCATAGAAATGTGTACCCAAAAGGTTGTACGATATGTGCACCTCCCTTGGTGTCTGGGAAAATGCATCATTTAATAATTGTTGAAGGCATTGGTTACAATGTAGTGGCCCGCTTGTGACATGTTGGTTAGGGTGGATTTTTAAAGGCGCTAGTGTGGGAGGAGGTTTCAGGGTCAAACCTCGTGACCTCCCCTTTTGGGCTTGGTATTTGTTACATTATATAT
>SNQJ01S0004524.1:192054-247303 GCA_010110895.2 Picea sitchensis
GGCTCTAGAACCATATCTAATGATTTAAAACCGTGGCTAGATTTGGCATGGTTCGACAGATTTGGTGGACCTGCCAAACCATTTTTTTCCAAAGTTTTGCTCACGGGTTGTCCTTGGGAATTTCCCACCTACCCTGTGGCAGCCTTTGATTAGGCCATGTGGCGGCCTCTCACTGGTCCACGCTACCACCTGCCAAGTCAACACGCCATGTCAATCGTACGTACTATACAGACTGCCATGTGGCACAATCCGATTAGTCCACGGATCGGTCCAAAAACACCAAAATCGGGTGGCACGTAGCAGCCTCTGGTGCTGCCACATCACCATGTTGACATCAACATGCCATGTGTCACCTTCCTGTTCCTGCCACGTGTGTTGTATAAATGATGACATTAGTATTACGAATGCTGACTCATCCCCTGTTGACTGGGCTAGGTTGACCAAACTTTGAACGCAAATATATTTCAATCCATAACTCCGTTTGATGAGTCATTTGCGCTGTTAGAAATATTTCGACGAGCTCTTCGCGATCATATAATTTTCACTGAGTATTGGGAACTTTGAAATTTTTTCCCTTTTCTCTTTCTGCTGAAGCCATTCTGAGCATCTTGAGTTGCCTCTGTGAGTTCTGAGTTGTTCTTAGCCTTCTCTGGATCCTTTTTGGATCACCAATCCTCATATAAGAACCAAAGTCATTTTCCTATACTTCTAATTCTACACGGAATGTTCATGTAATAATTAGTGTTAGCACATGCATGTTATAAAACATTTCATTGATTAGATTACAGGTTATTATTCATCTCAATTTATGATGGACACAATGCACTAAGTCAAAATATGATTCCTTAGACACATTCGTATCTGAAATAACTCTCCACCGATTGTATTCATGCCTCATTCTGAGTTATGATAAAAAAGTTACAACATTCACAAGCTGTAATTTCCACTCACTACTTTGTTTTCACCGCTGCAAAATTGCTTTATTACTTTTTGAGAAAATTCCAGTGCCCAATTGAAAATTTTGGGTGGATAGATGGATTCTCTTCCTTAAGACCTATCCAACAACTATTTGTTTTCTCAAATCCTAGCTCCGAGCTAAAATTTATGGTCTGAGAAAGTTTATACAATTTTCCCATTTTATACCCATTTGCTAGAAGTGTCTTATTTTTCTTCTCGCACATTTTTATGTATCCAAATTCCAAAATTGGTTCCACGGATGACTTCTATCTTTTATAATATTTCTATATACTACTCATGTGTCCCAAACAGACTTTCGAGCAAGGAGTTATGCCCTCTATAAGTAAATTGGTGCCAAAATTATACCCTTAATCGTTTTAGCTGTAATTTTTTCATACAAGCTTTGTTTTGCACTCGAAATTTCCCATTGGAAGTATCTATCTGAGTTTTGCATCGCATAGTGCCAAATGTAAAACCAATGCTCCTAACTTTTGACTACCCAAAAATGTCGTTTAGGCCCTCAAAATCGCTCTGCAAGTTGAAGACCTTCGAAAACTAGAAAAATTTTGCGGAAAATCATTGGTTTACTGTTGTAATAATTAACCAATTTGACCTATTCCTATCATCAACAATTTTTCCTTCATTTTCCTCCTCTTCTGTATTAGGCATCAATATTCAAGACATGCAATTTCTACACACATAGTGCCAATATTTAACGCATGTACTGCGCACCAATGTTCAATGTGCACAACCTTTACATTGTGCACTAATATATAGTGCTCCCAACTTTTGTACCATGCACCAATATTCATCGCGCACAAGTTCCATAATGCACAATGCCAATATTTAGCATACATAGCACACACCAATATTTCGTGCGCATGACAAGTTCTGCACTATGCAACACCAATATTCAATGTGCTTAACACACACCGATATTTCGTGTTCACCACCGATTCTGCACCGTGAAGTGCCAATATTCATTGCACACATTGTGCACCACTAATTCTACAATGTACAACTCTAATATTTATTTCACGTACTAAGAACCACTAATTTTGCATCACACAGTGCCAATTTTCAGCGCACACACTGTGCACCAATATTATGCATGCACCACCAATTTTGCAATGCACAACACCAATATTTAGCACATGCACCACGCACCAATATTCTTTATGCACCACCAATTTTGCACTACGCAACACTAATATTTACTTCACGTGTCATGCACCAATATTTTACACACACCTCCAATTTTTCACCGCTCAACACTGATATTTAGCGCATGTAAGACATGTTATCGCACAAGTTGTAGTTTGATAAAAGCCCGACCCAACCACCAAAAAGGTGACAACTTAGAGAGCACCTACCCATTGTCACCTTAGGTAGGTGTTTCTGTCAATTTAGAGGTGAGGTATTCACCTAAAGGAGGGAATATCGGTGACCCTAGGGGGGATTGAGATAGAAAATGAGATGTATGGATCGTTGCCCCTTGTTAGCAACAATTCTTGTCTTGGGCATGAGAGTATCCAGGTTTGTAGGCTGCACGAGAAGCGCCTAAGCGTAGCATAGAAAAATCTCGTTTCCGGCTACCAATCAAGTGAGCGGGCGAAGTTATGCTCCTGACGTGCCTGTTGTCCCAAGATTTGATGATTATTTATAAGAGGAGCAACAGAGCCCCGCATCATAGTTTTCTAACCAGAGGAGCAACCCGCCTGCATATGACAGCTACGAATCAGATTCTGAGCTGGATATGCGGGATTTCCAGGAACAAACTTCAGAGCCTTATCCTCTATTCATTAAGCAAGAACATTGCGAGGAAATCAGTCATCCTAAGTAGTAGTTGGAAGAGTATAGCTTTCACATGGTCCCTATTTATGATGATTATGAATTTGATCCCTGGGAGAGTTATGAAGAGCGGGAAGAGGACCAAAAGGAGGTGTTGTTTACAACCTGCACAGAGGTCACCAAGCAGTCGTTTGAAGAGCATAACTTTCCCACGGGTCCTGTTTATGATGATTTTGAATTTGACTTGGGGGAACAACCAAGAGAAAAGGAGAAAGAACCAGAAGAGCAGTTGAGGGCACATATTATCTTCTGTCTAGAGCCAGTCAGCAAGAAGCCACCGCCTGAGATCAGTGAGCCTACGTCAGTTGTCCACCCACCTGTGCTTAGCAGAGATATTCAGCCACACGTGAATAACTGTATAGCAGAGGAGGTTGCCTGTCGCCCATTTTCTAGAGTTTTCCAATGGTCCTATGAGCCTGTGGAGGAATACATGGAGTTGTATTTCCTTCACAACTTGGAGCCGCTCTATTTCATGTCAACTTCAGCCTGTGAAGAGGAGTTGAAGAGTGTAACCGTTCTGCTGTCACGGTTACACCATCTGTTGATGATCGTTGACAGAAAGAAGGAGATTCTATTCAGGAAGTTGCTTGAATGGCTATGGTGGAAGTTTGCTTTCACCTAGCCCCTATGTAAAAAAATTTTACTAGTCTAGGACTTTACATAAATAAGCTCTTTTGAGCATGTACGTTTATTGTTTCACTTTTACTTTTACTTTTCGCCCTATATTTCCAGCTGGGTGTTTCACTAGACTCCATAGCCCAACAACAAGGCACTCGAGCTGCAAAAGAGTCCTTAGAGCATCACAGGGACGACTCTATCCCCCATGGAGCCTAATGTTAGCAACAATTCTTGCCTTGGGCATAAGAGTATCCAGGTCTACAGGCTGCACGAGAAGCGCCCAAGCGTAGCATAGAAAAATCTCGTTTCAAGCTACCAATCAAGTGAGCTGGAAAAGTTATGTTGTCAGCAGCCAAGATCCATCTATAGAGCAGATCGACGGTCGGCGGGTAATCGCGGTTAGCAGAGTTGCGCCAGGATTAGCGTAATGGATAGCGCTTATATCACAGAAATGATCTAGGCCATATGATCAAGGAGGGGTACGTGGCGCGCGATTAGGCTCTATCGCCACTTCTCCTATCGCAACTTTGAAGAACAAGGACCAACCTCCTACCAACCGCGAGACGCGAAGTGTCGAAGGCATCCAGGACTCGGGCCCACAGTCTCGCCGAAATGATCCAGGACGTCCGATCAAGGAGGGGTACATGGCGTGTGATTAGGCTCTATCGCCACTTCGGCTATCGCGACTTTGAAGAACAAGGACTAGCCTCCTCCCAGCCGCGAGACGCTAAGTTCCAAAGGCATCCAGGACCGGGGCCCACAGTCTCGCCAAAATGATCCAGGTCGTCCGATCAAGGAGGGGTACGTGGCACGCGATTAGGCTCTATCGCCACTTCACCTATCGCGAATTTGACGATCAAGGACCAGCCTCCTCCTAGCTGTGAGACGTGAAGTGCTGAAGGCGTTCAGGATTTGGACCCACAGTATCGCCGAATATGATCCAGGTCATCCGATCAAGGAGGGCTACGTGGCGCGCGATTAGGCTCTATTGCCACTTCACCTATCATGACTTTGAAGAACAAGGACCAGCCTCCTCCTAGCCACGAGATGTGAAGTGCCGAAGGCGTCCAGGACTTGAGTCCACAGTCTCGCCAAAATGATCCAGGCCATCGCGAGATTGGGCACCAGGAATTTTAAGGGCAGGGGAAGTAGAAATCCCCGAAAGAAAAAATGTCGAAGCACCCTTGGAGAGAGGTGCCAGGTCATGGCCCTGAGTTACATTGATGGCGGTGCCAGAAGAAAGGGAGGATAGCCTTCGAGCCTTAGAGAGCAAGCACATGGTCTTCTCTTGAGCATATCATCGCGACCACTCCCTGGGGAAGCAATTAATGAAAATCAACCAGGTAGGTGAAACCTCAGCTCAAGCCATAAACGGAAGGTATGGGAGGCCTTGAGTAATAAGCCCATGGTACCCTTATGTGCAGGTCCTCCCTGCAAGAGCCATGCCGAGTTAAGGTGGCGTCTGATGAAGGTTTTCTATCTAGGTTTGAACTGAAGAGATGCCATGCCTTGGAGGTTGGAGCATGCCTCTGTTGGGCGAATTTTTCTGAGTATATATACTCAGTTTTTCTATTTTTGTAAGGATCGATGGTTGAGCTAGGCTCCCAATTGTAAATTTTTGATGAAGCACCAGTTTCTCTGGTTATGTATTGACACTCGGGACTTCTTGCCTTATGAATGTCAGCCTCTTTCTGTCTCTCTGTGTACACTGTGTTAGAACATCTCGGAATTGGAGGATCCAATCGAGTTGCGACTATTATAGGATGATGTATGTTGGATCACTGTAATAGTTGTATCGTTTCTAATCATTTCTTGTATTTTCTCAACGCTGAATGATTTGGAATTGGAAGATCCAGTCAAGTCACCTTTCAGTTCCCCGAAACTTTGAACCAAGAGGATCTTGTGTTCTGAGTTTTTCCTCCTCAAGCTACTGAAAGGCCTGATGCCCAAAGTAGTCTTGCTCACTCATCTCACTAAGTCTTCCATCTGCTCATTTTATTATCAACTCACTGACTGAAGTTAGATCAAGAAATCCTTTGTTTTTCTACATACCAAGCCCGTTTTTCTGAGTTAGAGCGATATCTTCTTGAGTCTCTATCCATCCGATCACCCCTTTAAAACGAATCGTGAAATAAAACTGATGGGCATCAGGCTCTGCTCCTGCTACAATCCAGGAGTGACTTCCAACGCCAACATTTCTGGCGCTGTTGTCGGGGACGAAGTTGAATATTTTCCCTGGGATTGAACGACATTGAGCCTCTGATTCTGAAGGTGCATCAAGCATCAAATCCCTTAAATATTTCTACTGTGCACCTGGCGACTCCACTGTGGTGACTCCAATGTTTCCACTTCACCATTTCAGTTGTGGCTACTTTTAGCACACCTGAAAGCTCACCCAGAGGAGCTTTTTCGAGAAGCTTTCACCAGCTGCTTTCTCAGCTTGAGGAGTTTCCTGGGAAGACACAACGTTAGGATCTGGCCTTTGATGGTGAACAAAGACCAGACACATTCGAAGCTGCGTACCTTTCACCTTGCGACTCCACTGGTTTGATATGGAGAAAATCCTAGCTCGGAGGTTTGTTCCTTTTAATTTTTCTTCTATTCCTGGTTTTCCTAATGATGTCCCTTCTCCGAATGAATGGGGCGATTATTTTCCCATATTTAGGGAGCACGAAGAGGACAACCCTGCTCAGCATCTCTGTGAGTTTCATGAACTCATGCACCAGTGGGAGATACATCACGAGGATGTATTATTGAAAATGTTCATGTTCTCGTTAGTAGGAGATGCTCGTGAATGGTATCACTCTTTACCCCCCGCTAGCATTTCCTCACTCAGTGAATTTCATGTAGCATTTAACAGGCGCTATAAAAAGATGTATTCCTTTGAGTTTATCTGTCAAAGTTGTTGTGAGGAATGTGAGGACAGTGAGCAAGATATGGCTGTGTCTCTTGGAGGTTATGAGGACGGGAGAAGATATAGGAACGAGGACCTTGGGGAGAAGGAAGATGCTTTGGGTGAAGCTTGGGAATTGGTAAAATCCCTCTCTGCCCAATTGGATAGGTGGGAAGCTAAACATTATGTGGAGGTGTTTCCAGCCTTTGAAGAAGATGCTCTTGGTATCTCTACAATGGATGATGATGAAGACCCCAGGGAGGAAGAAGGTGCTCTACGTAGGCTGATGGAGCGGGTGAAGTCTCTCTCTGCCTGACTAGAAAGGTTGGAATTTGAAGACAATGCAGAGGATTTTCTAGTCCCTGAAGCAGATTTTCTTGACCCCCCTACTAATCATGATAGCATTGAAGATTTCTGCATGGTAGAGGCCTTGCCATCTGCTCCTGACGTGCCTGTTGTACCAAGATTTGATGATTATTTAGAAGAGGAGAAACAAAGCCCCGCACCACAGTTTTCTAACCAGAGGAGCAACCCACCTGCATATGACAACTACGAATCAAATTCTGAGCTGGATATGCGGGATTTCCAGGAACAAACTTCAGAGCCTTATCCTCTATTCATTAAGCAAGAACATTGCGAGGAAATCAGTCATCCTGAGCAATAGTTGGAAGAGCAGAGCTTTCACATGCTCCCTATTTATGATGATTATGAATCTGATCCCTGGGAGGGTTATGAAGAGCGGGAAGAGGACCGAAAGGGGGTGTTATTTACAGCCTACACAAAGGTCACCAAGTAGCCGTTTGAAGAGCATAACTTTCCCATGGGTCTTGTTTATGATGATTTTGAATCTGACCTGGGGGAAGAGCCAAGAGAAAAGGAGAAAGAACCAGAAGAGAAGTTGAGGGCACATATTATCTTCTGTCCGGAGCCAGTCAGCAAGCACCCACCGCCTGAGATCAGTGAACCTACGTCAGTTTCCCACCCACCTGTGCTTAGCAGAGATATTCAGCCACACGTGAATAATTGT
The DNA here is from genome assembly GCA_010110895.2 of Picea sitchensis. NCBI lineage: Eukaryota > Viridiplantae > Streptophyta > Pinopsida > Pinales > Pinaceae > Picea > Picea sitchensis. The sequence continues at coordinate 199,401 of SNQJ01S0004524.1, forward strand.
ATAGCAGAGGAGGTTGCCTGTCACTCATTTTCTAGAGTTTGCCACTGGTCCTATGAGCCTGTGGAGGAATACATGGAGTTGTATTTCCTTCACAACTTGGAGCCGCTATATTTCATGTCAACTTCAACCTGTGAAGAGGAATTGAAGAGTGTAATTGTTCTGCTGCCACAGTTACACCATCTGTTGATGATCGTTGACAGAAAGAAGGAGCTTCTATTTAGGAAGTTGCTTGAATGGCTATGGTGGAATTTTGCTTTCACCTAGCCCCCATGTACAAAATTTTACTAGTCTAGGACTTTACATAAATAATCTCTTTTGAGCATGTACGTTTATTGTTTCACGTTTACTTTTACTTTTCGGCCTATATTTTCAGCTGGGTGTTTCTCCAGACTCCATAGCCCAACAACAAGGCACTAGAACTACAAAAGAGTCCTTAGAGCATCATAGGGATGACTCTATCCCCCATGGAGCCTAATGTTAGCAACAATTCTTGTCTTGGGCATAAGAGTATCTAGGTCTGCAGGCTGCACGAGAGGCGCCCAAGCGTAGCATAGAAAAATCTCATTTCAGGCTACCAATCAAGTGAGCAGGTGAAGTTATGTTGTTAGCGGCCAAGATCCATCTATAGAGCAGATCGACGGTCGGTGAATAATCGCGGTTAGCAGAGTTGCACCAGGATTAGCGCAATGGATAGCGCTTATATCACCAAAATGATCCAGGCCGTCCGATCAAGGAGGGGTAAGTAGCGCGCGATTAGGTTCTATCGCCACTTTTCCTATCACAACTTTGAAGAACAAGGACTGGCCTCCTCCTAGCCACGAGACGTGAAGTGCCAAAAGTGTCCAGGACCCGGGCCCACAGTCTCACCGAAATGATCCAGGCCATCCGATCAAGGAGGGGTACATGGCAGGCGATTAGGCTCTATCGCCATTTCGCCTATCGTGACTTTGAAGAACAAGGGCCAGCCTCCTTCCAGTCGCGAGACGCAAAGTGTCGAAGGCGTCCAGGACCCGGGCCCACAGTCTCGCCAAAATGATCCAGGCCGTCCGATCAAGGAGGGGTACGTGGCACACGATTAGGCTCTATCGCCACTTCGCCTATCGCGACTTTGAAGAATAAGGACCAGCCTCCTCCCAGTCGCAAGACGCAAAGTGTCGAAGGCGTCCGGGATTTGGGCCCACAGTATCGTCGAATATGATCCAGGCCATCCGTTCAAGGAGGGGTATGTGGCACGTGATTAGGCTCTATCGCCACTTCTCCTATCGCGACTTTGAAGAACAAGGACCAGCCTCCTCCCAGCTGCGAGATGCGAAGTGCCAAAGGCATCCAGGACTCGGGCCCATAGTCTCGCCGAAATGATCCAGGCCGTCGCGAGATTGGGCACCAGGAATTTTGAAGGCAGGGGAAGTAGAAATCCCTGAAAGAAGAAATGTCGAAGCACACTTGGAGAGAGGCACCGGGTCATGGCCTTGAGTTACATTGATGGCGGTGCCAGAAGAAAGGGAAGATAGCCTCCGAGCCTTAGAGAGAAAGCACGTGGTCTTCTCTTGAGCATATCGTCTCGGCCACTCCTTGGGAAGCAATTAATGAAAATCGAGTAGGTAGGTGAAACCTCATCTCGAGCTATAAACGGAAGGTATGGGAGGCCTGGAGCAATCGGCCCGTGGTACCCTTGTGTACAGGTCGCCCCTGCAAGAGCCATGCCAAGTTAAGGTGGCGTTTGATGAATGTTTTACGTCCAGGTTTGAACTAAAGAGATGGCACGCCTTGGAGGTTGGAGCATGCCTCTGTTGGGCGAATTTTTCTGAGTATATATACTCAATTTTTCTATTTTTGTAAGGATTTATGGTTGAGCTAGGCTCCCAATTGTAAAGTTTTGATGAAGCACCGGTTTCTCTGGTTATGTATTGACAATCGAGACTTCTTGCTTTATGAATGTCAGCCTCTTTCCGTCTCTCTATGTACACTATGTTAGAACATATCAGAATTGGAGGATCCAATCGAGTTGCGACTGTTATAGGATGATGTATGTTGGATCAATGTAATAGTTGTATCGTTTCTAATCAGTTCTTGTATTTTCTCAACGCTGAATGATTTGGAATTGGAAGATCCAGTCAAGTCACCTTTCAGTTCCCTGAAACTCTGAACCAAGAGGATCTTGTGTTCTGAGTTTTTCTTCCTCAAGCTGCTGAAAGGCCTGATGCCTAAAGCAGTCTTGCTCACTCATCTCACTAAGTCTTCCATCTGCTCATTTTATTATCAACTCACTGACTGAAGTTAGATCAATACCTCCTTTGTTTTTCTACATACCAAGCCTGGTTTTCTGAGTTAGAGCAATATCTTCTTGAGTCTCTATCCATCCGATCACCCCTTTAAAAAAAATCGTGAAATAAAACTGATGGGCGTCGAGCTTTGCTCCTGCTACAATCCAGGAGTGACTTCCAATGCCAACACCCCTAAAGGTCAATTCTATATGGTAAAGGGAACTTGGTAATGAGTCTTGGGAAAGTCTTAGGGTTTTCAATGCTCTGAGTGACCTGCCAAGAGAAAATACATGCCCGAGACACAAGGAAAAACAAGTACACAATGAAATATGTTAGGTGGAAGATAAATTTAAGATTTTTGTCCCTAATTGAAGCAACAATCAATGATATATATCAACATATAAAATATAATAAGGGCTTCAAAATAAGTGCTAAAAGTCTAGTTGAATAAGCAAGATACAAGCTAGTAAAGACTAGTTTAACTCAAGAACGAAAGAACAAGGCTTTAGCATAAAAGCAAGGTTGTGACAAAAATATTACTGCAGTGATATTTATCAACCTTATGGATATATAAAACCAAGCCTTATAGCATAAAATTCAGCCAATGAAAATCACCTCAAACTAGCCCAAAAAGTGTGCTAGGGTTAGTAGTTTGTTAGGGAAAAGTTATAGCTATTTTCTAGGGTTAGTTTAGGAGTTGTCTAGGGTTAGAGGGTTAGATTTTTGAAGCCCTAATGGTTGTAGGTTAGTTTTATTATAACAACAATTTGTAGTGGGTGAAAGAGGACATGTCAATGAGGAAAGATAACCTAGGGCTCAAGGAACAATATCCTCCTTATTGATGATTATTGATTTGAGAAACAGGTTTCAGAGGAGAGAAAGTCGACCTCAGTTGTTTTGTGGATTTTTGGAGGAAGCCACCACCAAAGATTGGTTTCAGTTTTGAGAGACACACCCTATCGATTGGAAGGTCTATCCAAGTTCTTCATTGTTATTCAAAAACAACACACAGATCCAGTTTAGCCATTGCGCATTCAACAGGTGAGGGCGTGAGGGTTTTAGGAGACTTATGGAGGTAGCCAAACCCATCTAGGGAAGATCCATTCGATTTCTTCCAACCCATTGGAGAGGGAACCAAGGTGCATATTTTTAGACTAGTATAATTCTATTCTGATGGAGGAATATCCCAAAGTGTGATTTCCAGACAAGAAGTGTGCAAATCTTGAGGATACTCAATCAGGGTTCTAAAGGGATAACCAGGCCATATTTGACGATTCCCTTCCAACCCATTACAAAGGGGAATAGGGAACACTTGTTGATATAGACAGAGTCAAATTCCAATGGTCAGATCATCCAGGCATGATAAAGGGTTACAGAGGTGTACAAACCCCAAGGGAGTATAGTCGAGATTCATATAGACTGGTAGTGGCCAGATATTCAGATCGATAGTCAAGAAAAGGCTCCTAGGTAGCATGGAAACCATTCTGAGATAGTTTTCAAGTCAATCAGATGAGTATAGCCACCAAGGCGAGTTTAACAGTGTCCAACAACAATTTCCATGGGTATTTTGGGTTGCATGTAGAAGATACAGTCACACATGCAATGGATTTTCAGTGTTAACCACAGATCCACCTATATCTATTATTATGAGTATTTTCTTTAGTGAGTTGCATTGTATTCCAACTCATATCATTCTCTACAAGGTCTATCTGAGGTTATTTCTTATATTTTTCCACATGCTATATTGTAATTCCTGTCATTTTACATAATAGAAGCTTTTGAGTTGCTCTTGATTCCAAAACAATTGCATGCATGATATAAACACATAAACACCACAAAAACACAATCAGAAACCTTTAAAACGCATCTAGAAACCCCCATAGTATCGGATATGCAACAAACTCACTAACATAGCAGTAAATATCCAGATCAGAGGGATTTGGGATATTTTAGTGGTATCATAGCCTTCTTCCTGCCAGCCTGTGAAGAAGCATAGCTCATGATCCCATGATTCTAGGAATAGGTGAAGCATACCGAGAGGGTCGAGGTCACATCAAGGATGAGTACATTTAGTACCACAGGGGTCACAATATGAACAAGAGGGACTACACTCCCTTCCATAGTTAGTCATATACAGAGCCAGAGATAGAGGATAGAGACATGGATCATATCTCTGAGACAAAGTCTGAATTAGAAAATACTATTGGCAACAAGCATGAGACACCAGAGGGAAAGGGGAAGGCCATGATACATCGCTTGAAAATACCTAGGCCATATTAAGTGATATTTCCAGAGGGAAACAAGACATGATGAACACCTATTGGAACAGGGGCTGACCCAGGGTTCAACGCTTCAACATCGCACCAACAAAACCCTAACTATCGTCCCTTTTTCCAACACATGTTAGGCAGATGAAGTCTCACCTGAGGTAGAGGCAGGGGTGGTTGCAAGACTCTAATGTCTGCAACCTTAGCTGGGACACATATATGTGATTGTAACACCTTAATATATAACTTAGTAGTTATAGTTCATTAGTATTCAACCTTTGTCTACAACGTAGATAAACCCTAATTATAGCGCAACGCGGTATTCAACAAGATTCAACACATTCAAGCACAAAGCATATCAACATAGATCAGATCTAGCATATTATTCACATCATTAGGCACTAAGCTATCATATTCATCTAAGCATTCACCATTACACTAAGCACGAATCATATAAACAATATAACAACCATAATGCACAAAGAAACCGCAACACAAGATATACGTGGTTCACCCCCAACCTGGGGCTATGTCCACCAACTCTTCTCTTATTTATTATCTTCGGTCAAGCTTCTTATAGGCACATAGAATCAAAATCCTACTCTGCATATGACAGGAGATCTACGCACACCTCACCAGAACCTCCTTCCCTAAGCTAGGGTACAACACAAAGCCTTTACACAGTCTCTTATAGTCACTTGCACTTAGCCTTGCAAGCCTCACACAGTATGCACAAAGCATTTTCAACTATCACTTTCACTTAACACAACTTACAACTTGGATCTTCTAGGCCTCGGTCTTTCTTACATCGCCTAGACATGGGTAAACCCATGGGCCGACATCCCCATACCCATTACGTAAGCCCAAAACCCAAAAGTTCCCTAAAAAGGGGCTGACATATTGCGATCTTTGCTTTGAGTTGTGCTCTGCCTTCGACAGCCTGTTGAAGTCCAAAATATAGCAAACTTGACCAAGGATCCTCAAGACTGGGTCAAGGGACAACATGCCCCCAACACTCACCTGTGACTCATCCTGATTCACTCTAGTCTGGGTAGATGTACCTCAAAATCCTCGAGCTTGGCTCGAGCTGCTTTGACTTGTTGCTACACCAAGGCCTCCTACTTGATGAACTCTTGGATAGCTGCTTCGTTGACAGATCCCTCTAAGCATTGTTCTATTGGAGTGACTATTTGTTCCAGTTCTTCTCCTTGGCCTTCAATCTCCTCAAACAGTTGGAAAGCTTCGTCCTGGACTGGTTGGAGCCTTTGAGTCACTTCCATGACTTTGCTCTATATGGTGTGGACCTGTTGTTGAGCAGTGAATTTTTCCTGGGATTGTTTCATTCTCTCAAGCGATGACATGAGCTTCAGCTGTACCTGTACTGTCACTACTTTCTACTTTTCTTCCTAGAGTTATGACTCCAGTTTCTTCAGTTTAGGGTCCTCAGTAAGTCGCTCATAACTCTACGTGCTGCAATCAATTAGCTCTTTATATTACAAAGATAATGCTTTAATTCTCTCAACTACACTCCGGGCAGTGGCTTCGCTTTGGTCTCACATGTCCGACAGAGTGCTTGGCACTATTTGTAGCTCTAGGTATGGTATTCTTTGTTTAAGATACTGGATAGCTTCAGCAAGCTACGCTACTTGATGCTCCATTGGTTCTTCCACTTTTTTCTCTAACCTTGTCACAAAGTGAAGTGCTCTGCTGACTGCTTCTTTTACCCCAATCTGCTATGCGAGCAACTGTTATTTCTCTTGCTGGATCTGTGCTTTCTCCTCTTCAAACTTTGTTTGGAGGTCATCCTTATCCTGTTGCGCAACTCAGATTTGCTCTACTACTTCCTCGTGTGCTTGCTTTAGGGTCACTGTGGCATGTTCTTTTTCTTCTTGTGTGCGATGAAGGTGAGCTTTGGTCGCGTCATCTATTCTGCGGAGTTGGGTAGGCTCATCTCCCAACACTGGTTCTTCTGATGGCGAGGGCACAGTGGAAATTGTGCGACTGGAGTGAAGGCTCTGTTGTACCCCTCTGAGTTCTGTCTCGATTCTATCATACATGGCTGCTTGTTTGTCTTCAGTATTCTGCAAGAGGTTCTGCGAGGCGTCAGATATGGGTGCGATGATGAAGTCAAAGTCATCGAGTGTGAGTATAGTCTACAACTTAGTATTAGTAGCTTTGGACTTCTTTTGGGAAGTAGGTTTCTTGGGGGAAACCTTCCTTTTCTTGGAGGGATTAGCCTCATCAGCAGGATCCCTAGGTGGTGTTACTTCACCTTGCTTCTGTTGATCTTCTTTTCCATTGGTCTCTTCTTTATCTACTTCATCATCACCTCCTCGTCCAGGTGATTCTGAAGAAGTTTCTTCTGATGCATTGCTCAACTGTTGGACCTCTTCGGTCTTTTTCCTTCTACTAGATCCAGGTGTGTCATGCTCTTCGCGAGTGGCCTCCGGGCTGTCGATTAGTTTGGGGTCACACAACTCTACGGGGTCAGTAGGGATAATTATCTCTGTAGGCTAGTCTTTAGTTATTTCTTCTAGGTCTTCCTCTGTGAGTTTATAGTATGATTGAATCTCTTCTTTACTCTCGTTTGCACGTGTAGTGATATAAATAAAGTGTCGATCTGCCCAGAACTTCATAAGGGGCCTGAAATGGTGCAAAGTGTTCGGAATCATATGGGGGACAACCCCAATATCCCTCTTTAACTAGAGATAGTAGGTATGGAATACCGCGTTCGACTGCCATTGTTTCCCCATATCGCTCAAATACCAGGGCATGGTGAAATTCGCAGTGAGTGGCTCAAATGGCTCAATGTCATGGAAGGTCGGACCTTCTGTCATCTCCCAAGAAGTAAACGTGATGAGGATCATCATCCAGCTAAAATGGAACTCATAGCCCTGATCCTGAGATTTGTGGCAATCCAATTCTAACTAGTTGACTAAGTACTTTGCTCAGTTCATCTATAGTCCTTCCACGAATTTTCCAGCAAGGTCAACAATGAACCCTGTGATCTGCGTGGGTCTGTTCTTTCTCACTAGCTCTCCTACGATCAGCTGGCAGGCCAGGCACACTGCATCATTATGGATGGAAGATACCTTGTATCCTCACGTCCCATTTTCTACATCGCCATAGGTATATTTAATCCTCTGGGCCAGGGTGCAGTTTGCAGCCTTCCCTGGGTAGAAGTCTTGCAGGTCGGTTCCCTGCATGCTCAATCCAATGATCCTATGGATCAACACTGGATTGACGATGATGCATCTATCTAGCCACATATAGCCACCATGGAAGCACGGAAGAAGGATATTAACGCACACATTAACCTCCTGGTGCCTTCCAAAATGTGGTGTCTTCATTACGTTCATGACAGTGGACTACACGAGGTTCATAGTTCATGGTTGGGGGATTATCCTCGACTTCTTCCCCTTCGTCCTAGTCAAATAACTATGAGGAGCAAGCATGTTGTAGTTCTTGTGATCCCCTTGGTTGAAGTCACTGAATTTTAATGCCATGATCTTATCTAGCTGCAGCAAACTGCACGTATCCCCTTCGGGAGGTACGTAGTAACCAGAGTGTAATCGAAGTCCCTTGGGACACTATCACTACTCACTACATCGGCCAAAGGCGGGATGTAGTCGAGAAAGATATTCGGGAGTAAATTCACGGTCACCAAGTCATCTCGATGCTTGGTTCTTTTCTCGGCTACATATTGGGATGGTCCAGATCCATGAGCAGTTGATGGGGAGGCTTGGACTCCTCATGTCGATGAATCTTGAATTCCTACAGACATTAATTTTTCAGCCATCAGATCGATTAGAACTTCTTCAACCAACTTCTCTATGGCGCTGAGTTTTCTCGACATTCACACTCACGATCGGATAACTCAGGTCGATGAATGAATTCTCAATGTAATAAAACATGTGTTGAAAGATCAGTAAACACAACGTGGTAGCAATGAGTTCTTTTGTTGGCTCGGATATAATTCGAGAAATTTTTCTTGGTGCAACAGTCAATAGACTAAGTAGAGAGTGAGGTAATAGATCTCTCCAATGGACAAGAAGCCTTCATCAATGCAGCTATGTCCGTTATAGCATGGTCCCAACGGTTCGATGGTGATATTTCTAGTCATAATTGTTGTTCTAACCGTTCGAGAGCGTCGGTCTAATGGTCATAATGACTCCAATGGTTATATCGCTCCACCGTGGCGAAGTGTCAATCTAAGTTGCTCCGATATTCTGACGAAGTTCAAATTCTGGGGACCTTCCTTCTGCGAAGTCTTCTCTGGACCTTCCTGTAATTTCTCCAACTTTGCCTTCTTCTTGTTGAGCTTTCTAGCCTTCTTCCCTGTGATTTGTGTTACTGGGTTCCTCTTCCCATTTTGGTTCTTATCTCCTCTTGGCATAGTAACTTTGAGTTGTTGATGGTATTTCGTAGGGTTCGAATGTAATACTTTTTCTCTATCTAGGGTAGGTTCTTTGATTTCCTGTGTGGACATGTTCTTCAAGTATTTTTGTGTTCTTTCAGCTTTATCATCCAGATCCCTGGTATTTAGCATCTTGGACTAGTTCTCTTGTTCTGCTATCAAGTGTGTGATTCTCCTAGTCATGAAATCTTTTAATTCTTTCTTTTTCTGTTCTAGGTCTTCCTCTTCTTTTCTTTGGATCTGATCTTTCTCAATCCAGGGTTTTCCTAGCAATAAAGCAAATGGGGCCATGTTCTCAACAAATTTAATAACCTCAAATTCTTCCTCTGTCGAAGTTCTATGAGCACTCATAGATATCTGGGTAAGTCTTCCACATAGGGTTATTAGCTTTCCTCTAAATAGTCATATTCCTCCTAATGAAGGAATCATAACAGGATTTCCTAAAATTTCCCAGGTTCTTTCTGTCATGATATTCACCCATGTTTCCTCATCTAGAACACAGTCAATGTCGAAGTCTCCTAATATTGTTTCTATGCACTCTTTTTCTTTGAAGATCTCTGATAAGTTGATATTTCTATGATCATTCAGGGTTTCTTTTATTTTTGACAATACAGTGTCTGATTCTTTCCGGGATTCTGCCATGGTCTCAGTTTCTTGGCCTTTCTCAGGGTTTTCTTGTCTCACATTCATTCTTTCAACCTTATCAATCATTCTAGGAAAATCTAGAACTTCATGGTCCATAGCTTTACAACAAAGAAACCTAGGTCTTCTATTAGGGAAATCCTTAGCAAGATGGCCTGGCCTTCTACAACTGTAACAAAGGGTTAATCCTCTCTTTCTCTTAAATGATCCCCAACCTTTCTTGTATTACGCACTAGGATCATAGTAACTAACTTGCAGAAAATTCTTCCTAGGATCTTGCATCCATTTGTTAACCAAACATTATTTATATGCATAGGAATAACATATCTTTCATTATTTCTATCAGATCTATTCATATCAATTCATCTTTCTTCTAACTGTGACCTAGTTTTCAGACCAGGACAAAATTTATCAAACATACCTAGATCCATACTTTTGAAACAAAAGTTTCCACTTATCTTACCTTTATCAAAGCACAAAGCTTTCAAATCTTACCTCTTTAATAAAAAAGTTTCACTGATCTTACCTCTTTTCTTCAGATCTACCTCCTTTCTTAGAACATAATTTCGTAGTCAAGTAAAATACTATTCACTAAAGCAATAGATCTATGCACATAGATTTCTTCCTTTTCCTCAGTTCCCAACAATCACAATTTCAGGTCCCGGCAACAAAACCATTTTTTGGCATAGGGGCAGACCCAGGGTTCAACGCTTCAACAATGCACCAACAAAACCCTAACTACCGGCCCTTTCGACAACACCTGCGAAGTAGATGAAGTCTCACCCGAGGTAGAGGCAGGGGTGGTTGTAGGACTCCAGTGTCTTCAACCTTAGTTGGGACATAGATTTGTGATTGTAACACCTTAACATAGGACTTAACAGTTATATTTCATTAGTATTCAACCTTTGTCTACAACACAGATAAACCCTAATTACATCGCAACACAGTATTCAAGAAGATTCAACACATTCAAGCACTAATCATATCAATACATATCAAATCTAGCATCTTATTCACATCGTTAGGCACATATTCATATACGCATTCACCATTACACTAAGCATGAATCATATAAACAATATAACAACCATAATGCACAAAGAAACCACAACACAAGATATACATGGTTCACCCCCAACCTGGTGCTACATCCACCAACTCTTCTCTTCTTTATTATCTTCGGTCAAGCTTCTTACAGGCAACTCTTCAGAGACTTGACACAACTGAGGAAAACCATTTCGGTCAAAGCATTCATCATAGAGTTCCAATGGAAGGAAATTGCAGTCTCCAACATATCTGAGCATAGTTTGGTGATGTTATTCACCAAGGCATTGATAGAGCCGTTGAGGGGATAGGTAAAGGCCTTCAAGCCTCACACACTATAGGAGGATAGTTTTCACACTAGGAACATGGGGAAATTAGTGAAGAAGACCAAAATATTCCCCAAACTCTTTATACCATAGAGAGACAAGGATCAGAGGAATCCTTAAAGGGATTGGAAAGGAAAATCTAAATTGGATGATGAGACCATGAGGGAGTTGATGAGAAAGAAGCTTTGCTTCACTTGCAGATATCTGTGGGTCCCAGGCCATAGATGCATGGGAAAGGAACATATCCACTACATTGAGGTGGAGTCAGATAATGAGGAGGAAGAGGAGATCATACCAACAGTAGACGATGACTCAGAGGAGGAGCATGCAGAGGAGCCGAAGCAACCTCCAAAGGAACCCCAGACACGGGTAGAACCACCATTGAGGAAAGAGACAAAACCTCGAATAATTGCGAAAGGGGGTACTATAGAAACCTTCTTAGGAGTACCCATGTATAAAAATATTAGATCCAAAGGGATCATATAGGGATAACACATCACAACACTGGTAGACAGTGGGGCAACCCATAAATTCATTGATGCAACCTTAGTAGCTCAAAGGGGGTTATGCACTGAGGATTTTGAGGGGTTTACAATAGCCATGGAAAGTGGGCATACCATGACATGCTTGGATATGGTTCCAGACCTAGAGGTCAATCTAGGTAACTACAACATGAGTGCTTTCGCTTATTCAGTTGTATTGGTACTGAAGAAAGATGGCACATTGAGGATGTGCATATATTATTGGGCCCTTAATAAGAAGATGATCAAGAATAGGTACCCCATTATGTGCATAGACGAGTTGATGGACGAGCTACATGGGGTAGTTTTCTTCACCAAAATATATCTATGCTCATGTTATCATCATATCAACATCAGAGAGAAGGACATAGAGAAGACAAATTTCCGATGTTATTTTGGGCATTTTGAGTTCTTGGTCATGCCTTTTGGGTTGACCAATGCACTAGCCACATTCCACTCTTGTATGAATCACATTTTTAGAGGGAAGTTGTGGAAGAACCTTTTGGTATTATTTGAAGACATACTAATATACAACAAGAATTGGATTGAACATTTGGCATGCTTGGAGGAGGTATTGAGCATTATGCAGGATGAGTCATTATATGCCAAGGAATCCAAGTGCAAGTTTGGTATGAGAGAACTCTTGTACTTGGAGAACATCATCAGTGAAAATTGAGTGAAGGTACATCAGGAGAAGATCAGGTCCATTCTAGATTGGTCAACACCTAAGAACATCACAGAGCTGAAGGGATTCTTTGGGTTGTGCAGTTACTACAGGCGGTTCATAAAGGGGTTTTCATAGTTGGGAGCACCACTCACTGATCTAAAAAAGAAGGGTGATTTTCAGTGGACCAAGGAATCAGAGTGCACTTTCGAGAGAATGAAGGAGGTTATGAGTGCCTACCCCATTCTATCCCTTCCCATTTTTTCATAGCCTTTTGTTCTAGAGTGTGATGCGTCAGGAGTGGGAATTGGAGCAGTTTTGATGCAGGGAGGTCACCCCATTTTTTTTCAGATAAGGAATCTCAATGAGTTAGAGAGAAACTATTCTATATATGACAAGGAAATGCTAGCCATCATGCATGGATTGACAAAGTTCAAAAAATATTTGTTAGGAAGCAGATTTGTGGTGAAGACAGATCACAACAGCTTGAAGTATTTCCTGGATCAGAAAGACATCAGTGAGAGGCAACAGAAATGGGTCTCTAATATCCAAGCCTTTGAATTTGACATTGAGTATGTTAAAGTTAAAAGGAATGTCATAGAAGATTCCTTATACAGGTGTCCAATAGGTTGTTTGATTATGGATATATGCACAAATTGGAGGGCACACTTGCTAGTAGAGTACTCCAAGAATATATTCTCCTGTGAGGTAATGGATGGGCATGTGGCAGATGATAGATACTAGGTGTTGGATAAAATTATCTTCTATAAGGATCATATCTACTTAGTTTCAAAATATTCCTTGAAGGAAAAGGTTCTCAAGGCCTTTCATGACTCACCCATAACCAAACATCATGGGTTCTTCAAGATGTACATGCAGATCAGGGAGAGATTCTTGTGGAAGGGTCTTAAGGATGATGTGTTGAGACACATACAAGAGTGTGTGACTTGTCAGCAAAACAATTCCAATAAGACACACCCAACTAGATTACTTCATCCTCTACCCATTCTAGAGTAGAAGTGGGAGAGTATTTCTATGGATTTCATTACAGGACTACCTAGGGTTCACGATAGGGACTGTATTTTTGTGGTGGTCAACAGACTGATGAATTTTGCGCATTTATTTTCCATACCCATAGACTACGAATATGGTTGCATAGGGAAATACCCAGGGTTCAACACTTAAACAATGCACTGACAAAACCCTAACTATCAACCCTTTCAGCAACACCTGCGTTGCAGATGAAGTCTCACCTGAGGTAGAGGAAGGGGGGGTTGTAGGACTCAAGTGTCTACAACCTAACTGGGACACAGCTCTGTGATCACAATACTTAACAGAGAACTTAACAATTAACATTCATTAGTCTTTGACCCTTATTCACATCGCAAGTAAAAACCCTAATTACATAACAACACAGTATTCATCAAGGTCTAAGCACATCTAACCATTCATCACATAACATTAGAATAGATCTAACCTTCATTCATATTGTTAAGAACTAAGATACTACATCAGATGCATCTAACATACATAAAGATTATAACACTAAGCATAGATCACATCAATAAAATATCAACCACATCGCACAAAGAAACCACAACATAGGATATACGTGGTTCACCCCCAGCATGGGGCTACGTCCACCAACTCTTCTCCTCTTTTATTAGCTTCTTCCAATCTTCTTACATGCACAGAGCCACAAAGCCAACTCGACATAGGACAGGAATTCTGCATGCACCTCGCCAGATCGTCCTTCCTCAAGTTAGGTCCAAGCACCAAGCCTCTACACAGTCTGTCAACAAAGCACTTACACAACACTTGCACTTAGCTCTGCAAGCCTTAACACATATTCTTGCACATAGCCAATATTAGCACTAAGCCATCGACCTATTAGGTCTCAAGAACATGACTCTTACTTACATCGCCTAAATACTTATTTATACATTAAAAATGGGGCCTAAGCATGGGTAAAACCATGGGCCGACATCCCATACCCATTACATAAACTGTAAACCCAAAAATCCCGTAAAAGGGGGCGAGATCCTACAATCTTCGCTTCGCCTGGGCGCTCTGTCTTCGACCAGCCTGTCGAAGTCCCAAAAGTGGTCAAACACGACCAAGGTTATCCAAAAATTGGTCGAGGGCCAACAAGACCCCAACACTCACCTGTGATTCATCCCGAGTCACTCTGATCTGGGAAATTCTGCCTCGAAGGCCTCAAGCTTGGCTTGAGATGCCTCGACTTGATTCTTTGCCAGAGCCTCCTACTCGGCGAACTCCTGAATGACTTTCTCAGTGACAGGTCCTTCCAAGCGGTGTTCCAATATGGTGACCACTTGGTCCAGTTGTGCACCTTGTCCCTCGATCTCCTCAAAAAGTGTGCAGGCTTCATCCTATACCGGCTGGAGTCTCTGGGTCACTTTCATGACTCTACTCTGGATAGCATGGGTCTGCTGCTGAACTGTGCATTGTTCCTGTGACCTTTTCATCTTCTCAACTGCTGAAAGTAGTTTCAACTGCGCTTGCACTGTCAATGCTTGTTTCTTTGCCTCCTGAAGTTGTGCTTCTAATGTTCTTAGTTATGGGTCCTCTGTAAGGCGCTCATAGGTCTGCACACTTTGGTTATTGATTTTCTTGCATTCTAATGTCAATGCCTTGATTCTTTCGACTGCGCTCTGGGATGTTTCTTCCCTCTAGTATCTCACTTCCTGTGGAGTGCTTGGCACTGCTTGCAATTCTAGTTCTTCTACTCCTGCTTGGAGCTACTGAATGGCTTTAGTGAGCTTCCCCACTTGGCTCTTAGCTGTCTCTTCTTCCATATGTGCCAATCCTGGCATGGAGCGAAGTTCTCGAGTGACTACTTTTCTAACTCTAATCTTATCCATGATCATTTGATCTTTCTCTCTCTGGATCTGCTCTCAGTCCTCTTCAAAATTCGCTCAGAGGTCATCTTTCTCTTGTTGCACAACCCGAATTTTCTTTAGGGATTCCTCCTTTTCTTGCTTCAAGGCCTCTGTGGCCTATTATTTTTCCTCCTGGACTCGACGAAGGTGGGCCTTTGTTGCATATGCTAATCTGTGTAGTTGGGCAGGCTCATCTCCTACTTATATACCCCCTGATGAAAATGACACAATAGACATTGCGCAACTCGAATAGAGAGCTTATTGTACCCCTTTTAGCTCCGCCTCGATCCTGTCATACATTGTCTCCTATTTTTCTTCATTTCACTGCAAAATGTCTTCCAAAGTATCTGATACAACTGCAATGATGAGGTTGATATCATCCACCGTAAGTACAATATGTAATTGAGTATTATTGGCTCGTGACTTCTTCCACGCTGAGGGTTTCTTTGGATAAACCTTTATTTTCTTTGACGTCTTGACCTCTGTAAGGGGATCTTTAGGCGGTGTCACTTCACCCTGTTCTTGCTTGTCTTCTTCCTTTTCATCCTCTTCTTGGTCTACTTCATCATCTCCTCCTCCTCTAGGTGATGCGTTTTTTATTTCCTGCACCTCTTCCTTATTTTTCTTCTTTCTGCTGATGGGTCCATCATATTCTTCTCAGGTGACCACAAGACTTTCAATGATATCGGGGTTGGAGAGCTTCATTTGCTCGACTGGTACAAGGAATTCAGCCGACCACTCCTTATTTATCTCCTCCATGTATTCATCAGTTAATTTATAGTATGAATGCAACTCCTCCTTGGTTTCATCCCTGCGCGCAGTGATATATATGAAGTGCCTATCTGCGCAGAACTTTGCTAGTGTCCTGAACCGATGGAGTGTATTCAGATTCATTCAGGGGAATGACTCAATGGCTCCCGTGAGTTGTAAGTAGTAAGTGTGGAAGACAACGTTCGACTACCACTACTTTTCCATATCACTCGAGTACCACAAGGTGGTGAACCTCATGGCCAGTGGTTCAGACGGCTCAACTTCAAGGAAGGTCGCTCCCTCTGACATCTCCTAAGTGACAAAGGTAATGAGGATCAACAACCAGATGAAGTGAAACTCATAGCCCTAGTCCTGTGCTTCTCGGAAATCCTTCTCTAATTGGTTGACAAGGTAGCTTGCCCAGTTCATCTGCATCCCTTCGATGCACTTTCCTACGAGATTGACGATGAACCCCGTGACCTGCGTCGGTATGTTCTTCCTGATGAGTTTACCAGTGATCAACTGGAAAGCTAGGCGCACTGTGCCATTTTGGATGGAGGCTACCTTGTAGCCCCACTTCCCTTTCTCCATATTTCCATAGGTGTCCTTTATTCACTGCACTAGGACGTGATCTACAACCTTCCCTGGGTAAAAATCCTGAGGGTTCGGTCCCTGCATGCTCAATCCAGTGATCCGGTGGATCAACGCCAGATCTACAATGATGCACCTATCAACCACAGGTACCCGCCATGGAAGCAAGACATGAAGAGTTTAACGCATGCGTTAACCTCCCGATGTCTATCTAAATGTGTTATATTCATCACATTAAGGATTGTTGATCTTGCGATGTCCATGGTCCACAGATGGGGGACTATATTCGGCTTCTTCCCCATTGTCTTTGTCAAGTACTTATGTGGCACGAGCATTCCATAATTCTTGCGGTCTCCTAAGTTGAAATCATTGATATTGAGTGTCAGAATTTGTCCCAACTGTGGTCCAACTGCACGTATCCCCTTTGGGAGGTACGCAATGATCAATGTGTAGTTGAAATCTCTCGAGATGCTAGCATGAATAACCACGCCAGCCAGAGGTGGGATATATTTGGGCAAGACCGATGGGATGAGCTTCACATTCTCCAGGTCATCACGGTGCTTACTTATTTTCTCTGTTGTAGTTCGGGATGGCCCAGATCAACGTGCAGTCGATGGGGATGCTTGAAATCCTCTCATCGACGAGGCCTATGCTCCTGTGGAAATGACCTTCTCAGTCATAAGGTCTATTAGGATCTCCTCGATAGACTTCTCTACTTCTCTAAGGTCGTCCGACATGCATGCTCTAGATCAAATATCTCGGATATGTGAATGGACGCTCAAGGTAAACAAAGTGGTTGGTGAGGTCTCAAATGCACAACGCGGTAGCAATCAATTCTCTATGGGCTTGAATATTTCAGTTTGTAAAAGTGTCCCCAGTGAGACATACGACAGACTAAATAGACAACAACATAATGGATTCCTCCAACGGGTAGGAATGCTTTAATCCATCTGTTATGGAACGGTCCCAAAGGTCCAATGGCGGTATTTCTGAAAATAATTGTGTTTCTAGCCTTTCTGGAGAGTCGTTCTAATGGATAGGATGCCTCCAACAGTCATATTATTTCACCAAGTTGAAGTTGCAGTCTGTGCTTTTCTGCTATTCCGGTGAGGTTCAAGTTCTACAAGCCTTCCTTCTGCGAAGTCCTCTCTGGAATCTCCTGCAATTTTTCTAGCTTTTTTTTATTCTTACTAAGCTTTCTTGCTTTCTTTCCTGTGATCTGCATCTCTAGATTCCTCTTTCCATTCTTTTTCTTATCTTCTTTTATCATAGTAACTTCGCACTGTTGGGGGTCTTTCCTAGGTTTCAAGGGCAATACTTCTTCTCTTATTGTTTTTGGAGTAGGTGCTCTTCTCTTCTGCATGGATAAGTTATTTAAGCCTTATTCCATTCTTTCAACTTCGACATCTAGGTCTCTATCCCTCAGTTGCTTCAACTTGTCCTCATGTTCTTATATTAAGAATGCTATTATCCTAGCCATGAAATCTCTTAATTCTTTCTTTTTCTGTTCTATAGCTTCCTCTTCTTCTTTCCTTCAGATCTAATCTCTCTCAATCCAAGTCCTTCCTAAGAAAAGTGCAAAAGGAGTGTTGTTCTCAACAAACTTAATGACCTTGAATTCTTGTTATGTCGATGTTCCATGAGAACTCATAGGTACATGAGTAAGTCTTCCACATAGGGTTATCATCTTTCCTTTAAACAATCCTATTCCTCCCAATTCACCTGTGTTTTTGCATCCAATACACAATCTATGTCAAAGTCTCCTATTCTTGTTTCTATGCATTACTTCTCTTTTAAGGTCTCTGGTAAACTGATGTCTTTGTGATCATTCATGGTTTCTTTCATCTGTAATAGTATAGTCTCTAATTATTTCTGGTGTTATAGCATATCCTTAATCTCTTGACCTTCTTCATGGTTTTCTTGTCTCATATTCATCTTTTCAAATTTAGCAATCATTCTAGGACAGTCCAAAACCTCATGACAAACAATTTTACAACAAAGACAAATAGGACCTGTACCAGGGCATTCCTTATAAATATGTCTCAGTCTTCTGCAACTATAACAAAGAGTCAATCCTCTCTTTCTCTTAAACGATCCCCAACCTTTCTTGTACTGTGTACTGGGATCACAGTGATGGAACTGCAAAAAATTGTTTCTAGGATCCTGCATCCACTTGCTAGTCCAAAAATTCTTTCTATGCATAGGAATAACATATATTTTGTTGCGTCCCTTTCATCACCTAAATGAGAAAAATAAGGATGCTTACAATTCTAGTTGGGTTAGCTGGAAAAGACAACAGTGAATGCAAGAGTTAAAAACATCAAGCATAAGAAATAAACAAAGAACTAATGCTAATAACAATAAAAGAAACTAAACTAGAGTGCATAAGGTAAATAGAACAAAAATTAAACAACATGCATGCCACCAATGGATAAGTTGTATTAGTGGGAAAACACCAAAGAGAAAGGGATACTTATGGGTCCCCTCTTCCTCCAAGGGAGGGCTCTTGAACCCCCAATGATTGATCTCTTCTTACAAGTAACAAACTAAAAGTAAATGGTGAAGAAATCCAAAGCCCATCCACTCAAGAGGTGATGTGAATGGCTAAATGAAATGGTGCTTGTATGCTCTTGATGAGAAAAGAGGATTCTCCAAGAGAATATAGGCAGCATAAAAATACAAATTAATTCCTTGAAAATATAGTGCACCCATGGCCTCTTTTTATAGCAAATATTTGAGGCATTATTCAACTAGTCTTTAGTGTGAACAAGGGGATCTTTAGGGCACCCTTAGGTCTTTGACCAGCCCCCCACTCGGATTCAGCTCAGATTTGGGTGTCAAATCGATTTGGGAGATGAACCAGAAGTGGGTGGAAGGCTGACCAAAATCATAAATGTGTCATTCTGAGGTGTGCACATATTTTTGCGTCCACAGTCACGCATCGGGCACATATGGTCTTTTCCAAGGTTATTCGACTATCGCACGTGCGTGCGCTGCCTTTGTATCCTTAGTGCATGATGATTTTTTAACCAGTTGTACAGTTTTTTGCCCTTTGGAAATGCATTTTCTGGGCCATGCATGAACTAATGGGTGTTTGAAGATGTTGGATTCCTGTAACTATTTGCGGATGAAATTCCAATGATAACAGATGCCGCCTGATGTGTGAGGTTAGGAGCATACGTGTAGCCGAAATACATCAATGTTTCTTCTATAGAGAGTACCGTTGTAAGAAAGAGTGTTGTGGGGAATTTCAAGAGCGACCCATTGGGGGGAGAGGGGAACCGGTAGGACCCAAACCATTCGCAAGGTGTGAAAAAATAAAATTGTGTACAAACGAGGCGGGCATGCCCCATGCTTGTGTCATGTAACTCAAAAATGTGTAAGACAGTAACTGAAGTTGTGTGTTGGTGTACACAACTACAGTTCCCTCGGGGGTGTTTTGATAATAGCAGAGGACAATTTTGATGGTGAACAAACTCTGAAAATAGGTGAGGACACCTGTAAGAAGTGTCGATGATACACAGGCATTGATAGCCTATCAATTTCCATAGATCTTCGGCAAATATAAAAATCAACTGCAATAGTCGCAAAGTAAGACCCACCGCAACATGATAAAGTGTTGAAGTCAAATTTCGTGGGGGTCAATGACAACAGAGAGAAATGATGGTTCTCTCTGTGCCGTCCGAGACACCTCATTGTAAAGGTAATGAGAGTCAAGATACTTTCACCCTTCTGGAAACTATGTTGATGTTGATAGGAAGGGAGACGTGACTCCAAGAAGCAAAGGCTTCATGAAATCCACATGATAAGATAAGGGAATGAGGAGATACATGGACGAAGTCAAGATGCGGTGAGACTCAATATTTCCCTTGGTTGGGGATATTTGTGAAGGATAAGTGGTAGAAACCGTGGAACTGAATCTAGCATCAAGGGGACGACTAGACTAGGGTTAAATTGTGCCAGAGGCATGACAAAGTGGACAAACTCAGAGATCAGGGATAAATGGATTGTGGGATACTCAGGGTTTATGGACAATGTCAACAGGAGGAGAAGGTAATGAACGCCCCAACCAAGGGCGACATAGGTTACTTTTTTCGGAAAAGGATGGTCGCCAAAGGTGACGACAAAAAACTATGTAATGGTTGGAAAAAAAGGCTTTGTACAATTACCAAATAAATAAAGAATAATTGGGGATGAGCGTACAAATACAGAAATGGGTGCCCTAGTGCAACATGGCTTGGCCTGTGAGGGCGCAAGTTGCATGGAAAATAGGTGGAGGGTGGGGGCCCCATAGGTGGGTTTCTATATTAGGTAAAACGAATGGAGGACAATCTGCAGATGGGAAAACTGATGGTGGATGAGATGGAGGGCTAATGATAGTGTGGAGGTGCAGTCAAAATGTGAATTGTGACAAGATTTCTTGGGAGTCCATTATGGGGAAGTTAGAAAAATGAGGATAAGGAGCATGCGGCTAATACTCAGGAATGCAAAGACTATGAGGACTCCCAGCCCTAGAAGGTGAAAGAAGCATGAGTGTCAAAGTGTCAAGGGGGACTATAAATGGGACAACTCATGTGGGAAAGAGTGCTATCGGGTGACAGTATTGAAATGCAGTGGAGGTGTGAGTACTGCAGAGCCGGATGGGGGGACCTTAGAGGCAAATATCGGAGGGTGTGACTGGGAGGTGAAATTGATATTCAGAGGGAATGATTACATGCCAGTAGCGATCTTATACCTGAAAGGGTTGTGCTAATTTGTGGTGACCAAGTACCTACGCACATGAAAACCAAATACCCGACATGAACAATATCTGAAGATAAAGAACATATAATGGTTATTTGATAATTTTGAACATAAGCATGCATACTTGGGCGTGATGTGAGAAAAATGCTCCCTGGGGGCCGAGGATGGATGGTGGCCCAGGGAATGTGACTGTGTAGGTGGCGGGATCCTGGTCCTGTGGCTGAAGGGGTAGGGGGAATGACACAAGGGGGTTGTGTGAGTTCGCTCGACATAAACCAAATATCGAGATACTGTGGGTTAAAAATGGTAGTCGGGCGTAAATTTTCCGTGGGGAAATGAACTGGAGAATTAGGGGGATTTGGGGGCAAATCCTCATATAAACTATCCAGGATTCATGGGGGAGTCAAGAGTTCCTCAGGTTCAAGAGAGAAGGTATGAACAACATCAGGTGATGGAGTAGGGGTAATTACCAGTTCTGCTGGCAATGGGGGGGGTGTAGGATTTTGAATAAGGGCCATTTGGCGATGCATGCATTCAATAATTGTGGGACATGGATAGGTGAAATGGTCTAGTGCTTCACAGAGAGAGCAAGGACATATCATTTGTTTTTTGATTTAGGTTGTGACATAGTGGATGCCAGTGACATGTGTGTGAGATGATGCAGATTGGAGGGGTTCTTTCTTAAAGCTCTGGCATATGGATGCTAGCATCTGTCAAAATTGAGTTAGTGCATGGAAATGGTGGGTGTAATGGCCATACTCTGAAAAAATAGCACATGAAAATTTGGTCTACAGGCCTTTGCTTCTTGTAGAGGATGTAATTCTATAATTAGGTGAACTGGAGGAAATGACGAGTGGTGTCATCAATTGAGGGGGTTGAATTAAATTGCGCATCACGGGGAGAGATGGGCACTTATTGGTGGGGTGTCCATATTTCTCACATAGTGCACATGGAGGTTGGACTCATGGTGGAAAAGGAGCAGTGGGCTTTGTCTTCTTCTGTCTGCCCCCAACTGTAGCAATGGTGCTAGTGAGTGGGGGTGTGGGTGGGGTGGTGGGAGTAAGTATTGGAACCTGCATTGGGATTCCTTTTGTTTGGGGAGGGAGGGATGGTTGAGGGACCATCTTAGGTGGATGGAGATACCATACTGGAATTTCCAGCACCATATTGGGAAGGGTAAGTGTTGTGGCTACCTGAAAGGCTTGTACGCCCAATGGGGGGTAAAAGAAGGGGATTTGAGTAATGGATTGGGGGACTGTCTCCCAAACTGGAATGTGGCCATGGGGGAGTGTGTAATCAGGAACAGGGGGAGATGGAGGGTTTTCAAGGGATTCCTGAGGAAGGAGCTTTGCGACTAATGGGACGTCAAATAGTAATGAAGCCTCTGTGGGAGGAAGGGTATCTCCAGTTTCTATTCCATTGGATGAGATGACACATACTTATGCTAAGGGATGTATGAGTGGAGGCTCCATGGTATGTCCTTAGCAAGGATGGGTCTTTGAAAATTCTAGGACCCATATCGATGAGTGGGTAGGCATCGGGATTAGTGTGGACAAAAGGTAGGATGTTATCGATGTTGGAGGAAGGGTTGGGCTCATAATGTGATACTTGGTCGATGGTGATGATCTTCCCATTGTGGGGGAACATAATTGTATGAAACACATAAGAGGCCACAACCTTCATCGCGTACATGTAGCTACGCCCAAACAAGATGTTGTAATCTAGTGGAGCGTCGATAACTTCAATGTCAATGAGGATATTTTTTCCCCTGAGTTCAACATGGAAATTTTTAAAGAGCCCTTCAGGAGAGGATGGTCATCCATCATAAGCTCTCAGAGTGATGGCTGATGGTATGAGATCGGGGGAACCTAGTTTCTTCCATGTGGTTTTGGACATGATGCATGTGGATGCACCTTCATCAATGATGCAGCGATGAACTGTGATGTTCCTGATTTTAATCGGTATTTGGAAAGAAACCAAAGCAGGGAGACGGGGTTCCCCACTATCAAGATCAAAGGTGATCAGACGAGTGTCTGTAGGGTCGAATTCCCCCAGGGTGGAAAGTAATGACTTCCGTTGAGTAGGACATGTTTGCAGGACTTCTAAAACTGACATAGTAGCAGAAGATTGTGCCAAGTCATCGACCAAACTATAATTGTGTGCCACCCTAGCCTGAGGGTTGTTGACATTCCGTCATAATGGAATGTGAGGAATACGAAGGGGTGTGTCAGTATTAGGCCGAGGAATCATCAAAGGTGGTCCGGTTGTGACTGGGACTATTTTCGAGGTAGTGGGAGCAGAGTCAGGAGGTGCGATGTATTGACGACTGCGCATTTGTAGAAGAACTTCTTCCTCACCAGTGAGGAGGATAGTGTGATCGATAGGAGTGCCTGGTTTGGGATATTGTCCCAGCTGTGGTGGGACAGGATGCATCTCCTGTTGGGTGTTCATCACTACTTGGTGTGGAATGGGGTTTTGCAGTACAACAGGGGGTGGTTGTTGTACATATTTTTGTGGGGCCTATTGGGGGGCAGGCAGTGCTGGGGGACGTGGTCCATTTCCATATTCTTTCATCCGTTTAAAGTCGACAATTTGAGGGAAATGGTGAGTATAATGGCCATACTCACTGTAAAGGGCATAAGGGAAGTTTGTCTGAAGATTGTTGTTGTTCTTCCCTTGGCGTTTGTCGTTATTTCCCCCTTGGGGGTTCTGGTTCCCCTGATTCTCGTTGCCCCCAGCAGGTTGGTCCTGTTGGGAGTGGTTTTGGTTCCCTCCTGGTCCTGGATTATTATTGTTTCGATTTTTTCCTTTATTTTTGGCATTATTCGACTGATGGGTCAGATTTTCTGTATTTATCTGTTCAAAATTTTGATATTGCTTAACGGGAAAGGGCTGAACAAAATTAACCCCAGCGTGTTGGTGTCATGGTGGTGGAGCCATGGGATGTGGAAGGCCAAGAAATGGAAAGTACAGATTATTTGGGGGTAATGATCCGTAAGGTACATAGGAAGGCATGGTGCTTTCACTAGTGCTTAGGGTGTAAGCAGATGTAGGGGGAGTACCAAAACTTGGTTGGGCTGCTGGGCGTACTGTGGGTGCCAGTGGGGTCCACTTATGGGTGGAGGGAGGGAAACAAGGTATGGTTGTTGATAAGGGGGAGGAGGATAATAAGGGGGTCCTCCATATACCAACGGATATTGAGGTGTTCCATACATAGGTGGTTGTTGGAGGGGTGGATTATGGTGTGTAGTGGTACCAATCAATCCATCTGTGAAGTGATACATCCCGGGTTTGTCCTGGCCGAATGGAATGGGTCTCGGGGCATCAGGTAGTACCATATATAAGTATCCTGACTGTGAATAAATGAGATTGAACTGTTGAGCCTTGTTGATGGCTTCTTCTTCAGACCGAGGGAAGGTGGTGGCCACGTCCTTGGCAAGGATGGAAACACGTGATTTGAGAAATCAATTAAGGCATTGTTGCTTGGTGGCTTCTGCTTTGCATAGACTACATTGTCGATGCCATTCATGAATGTGGTCAACGATGTGTGTAGCGGAGGTTTGTTTAAACTCTGAGAGTAGTTCGAGACCATTGTCATGACAGATTGGTAGTTGAAAGAAGGTCAAAAATTATTGGGCCAAAGATGCAAAGGTCACATGGGACCCAAATTTTTCTTCTACATACCACTTGGCTAATGGGCCAGTGAGCGTGCGTTGGAATAACCTCAACTGAACAGAGTCTTCCATGATGTTGTTTGAAGAGCACCATAAATGGAAGGTCATGATATGGTTGGCTGGGTTGTCACCCTCTTTTCCTTAAAACTTGGGAATGTCTAAAGGGATTTTGGTAGGCATTGTGGGCCATGTGGGGTCATGCAAGATAGGATCATTGGTGAGCTTAGTCAGATATGGTATGTTGAGGGAATCCAAGTATGGAATTTGGGGTGGTGGTGGAGAGTTAATTCCCGTCATGGTGGGAATGGTTTGTGTTCTTGAATCATATCACCATCTCTTTCAGGATATGCATTGTAGTGGTTCCAGCCATGGTGTGAGTGTTGTGTGTCCCTGACCCTTGAGGGGGCCTAGGTGGGGTTGTACTTCCTCTTGGGGAAGAAGTGTGCCCCCCTCTTCCTTGTAAAGGAAAGTGGGTGGATGGTTGACCTTGGGAAGTGGACCCAAGTAAAGTGGAACCAAGCAAAGCGGATCCTAAGACGATATCACTCACAGGAGTGTGAGAAGGTGGATCTGATGAGTTGGAAAGACTAGGAACTCCCCTTAGAATGGGAGGTATATTTAGCAAGCGTCTAGAATGACAGGGATTTTGTAGGTCCCCTATGATGTTTGACTAGAAAAGTGGATGTGTGCAAATGGTGATGAGAGCAATAAATGAACACAAGTCTTTGTTTATGATTTTTTCGACCTTCACAATATATCTCACAATCGCATGTAATCACAAGAGCATCATACATAAATCAATTTATAAAGAAGCATACATATGGGTAGGTAGGTTTTTTCCACGTGGAGAACAAAGAAAACAAAATGCTCATGTCCTAAAAGATGTAACGTCCTTCCTCTCAAATAACATTAGACCTTCCAATAGCACTCAACAATGGGGTCTGAAGCCAATGGAAGAGGAACTAGTGAAGGATGAAGTAATCAATTATAATGAGGGGTAGAGGGTGCATATCTTGAAAGAGATGGTGATATTTCCCAATAGCCACACAAAATCCGATCAAGGTGCAATTGCAGCCCACAATTGCCACTTGGGTAGATATCCTAAAATTTAGTCACTAGGTACCTCAGTCAAAGTGCGGCATTTAGATTTTCGACCTAAGAAATGGGTCACGGGATGGATCCCTTCCAAGAGGTGGGTGCCTGAAGGGGGGACTCAAAGAAAAATTGGACCTTGGCCTTCAACCCTTCATGGGTATCTCCCTGCCTTATCGTGTTAGGAACACTTGACTTGGAGGATTTAAAGTTCCCTATTTGACAACTTCTATTGTTTGAAGATGTGAGAACCAGATAACGGGGATTCATTTGGATACCTATCCCCGAGATCCTACCTAGAATAAAAAAAAATCTTTTGGCACCTCCTGTGGAGGTAAATTTAGTGAGTTTTTTTAGAAATTTTTTAGATGTAGTTGTTTGAGAGATTGGGGGTGTGAAACAATCTCGTTGAAATTAAGTGGGAGTGGATAGTCTCATCGAGAAAAAGGGGTGGGACATTTCAGAATCCCTTTGGAGGAAACTTACTTCAACCTCCATGATTTTCTAGATGAAGTTGTGTGATTGAGTAGTGACTTTGTGTGTGAACAAGTGAAAGTGTGCCAAATTTTTAATAAGTTAGGTGTCACCTTGTTGCATGTGGAATTCGTGTGGTCCTTACAAGTCTTGATTACCTAATTTACTAAATGCCATTGGTATAACCTTATGGAATTTTAAAGTCCCTAGAGAACTATCATGTGGGCATATGGGTCCTTACCAATCATTTAACTCCCTAATGTGATTTAATCTAATAAATATTCAAAAACTATCCTAGATTGTGGACATGTGGGCATGTATGGGCTCGTTCCAAAACCTTTAAACTTCCCTAGTGATATAGTCAAAGAAAGTAAATTCAAAAACTATCCTATCTTTGTAGCATGTGGGCATGTATGGGCACTTACAAATTTAAGATGTGTTTGAAAAGAAACTAAGAGGAGTCTCGAGGGGGTTGTTGTCCTCTCCTAAATATTTTGTCTTTAAGGGAGATGAAATTTTCCCTAAATCATTTTTCTGATTCTCAAGATCGCTTTATAGCATGAGAGAAGAGCATACTCAAAGATTGACATTCAATTTCTAGTCCCAATGCAAGTAGTTATATTTTTGATATAGAATGATTCCAACTTATCGTTAATCAAAGCAAGCCATCCATGTGGAAAAATGAATGCAAAAAGAGGATAAATATGGATTTAACCCCATAAGTACCTACGTTTTGACTAACCCTTCATGTTGAGAGGGAATCTAAGTGTGGTGCATATTACAATCTGCATAGAATCAAACTTAAGAAGGCTATGGACCTCCAACAGATCACAAAAACCCTTACAGTGTATGCTTTTCTGGACAAATGTGCATTGGGCGCCAATGCGCAAATGGAAAACAACCTTTTGGTGCAGTGTGTAGAATGCACTGAGAAACACAGTGGGTTTGGCACACGTGCTCGGAAGATGCGACTGTGGGTTAAAAAACCCATGCACTTTCTATTATCCGGCCGTGAAAGAAATTTCAAATGAAATTCTCTCAACTCAACTCTTAATTTAGCTTTTTTGCAGGCAAGCATGGTCCAGTTAAGGTTAATCTCCCAAGTCAATTTGACACCTAAATCCGAGCTGAATCTGAGTGGGGGGCTGGTCAAAGACCTAAGGGTTCCCTAAAGAGCCCCTTGTTCACACTAAAGACTGGTTGAATAATTCCTCAAAGATTTGCTATAAAAAGATGCCATGGGTGCACTATATTTTCAAGGAATTCATTTGTATTGTTATGCTGCCTATATTCTCTTGGAGAATCCTCTTTTCTCATCAAGAGCATACAAGCACCATTTAATTTATCCATTCACATCACCTCTTGAGTGGATGGTATTTGGATTTCTTCACCATTTCCTTTTAGTTTGTTACTTGTAAGAAGAGCTCAATCATTGGGGGTTCAAGAGCCCTCCCTTAGATGAAGAGGGGACCCATAAGTCTCCATTTCTCTTTGGTGTTTTCCCACTAATACAACTTATCCATTGGTGGAATGCATGTTGTTTAATTTTTGTTCTATTTCCCTTATGCACTCTAGTTTAGTTTCTTTTATTGTTATTATCATTATTTCTTTGTTTATTAGCCCATATGGGTGAGTACTATTACAACACAACATATAATATTTCCATCTAGATGTCATCATTCAGAGATTTATATTGATACGACATGACTTCCTTTGTGGAGACATTGTTTGGGGATAACATAGTCCCTAGGGCCAAGTATTGGATAGAGGAAAGTCAGAGGATCTTATGAGTAGTAAAATAAAATCTGTAGGTAGCACAGAACCAATAGAAGATGTATGCAGATAGACAAAGGAAAGAGCACCATTTTGATATGGGGGATTTTTTTTTCTGTGACTACAACCATATAGACAGTCTAATTTGAAGAGAAGAAGAGAAGAAAAGTTAAAACCCATATTCTATGGACCATACAGGGTCATCGGAAGAGTGGTTGAAGTGTCCTACGAGCTATATCTACGAAAGGGTAGAGAGATACACAATGTGTTCCATGTTTATTTCCTTAAGAAGACATTGGGGCAACATGTTACCACTTTAGAGGAGTTACCACCATTAGATGAGGAGGGCTAGTTGGAGTTGGTGTCGAAGGAGGTACTTGATCACAAGGAGCATAGGTTGAGGAGAAGGATCATTATAAATTTCTTGGTCAGATGGAGGGGACTTCCAGTGGAGGATGCCACATGGGAGGGAGAGAACATACTATGAAACCCAGGCTTGATGTTTCTTGAGGACAAGCAATCTCGGGAAGGGAAAATTGTGATGTCCCTTTCCCAAGGATGGTCCCAACATGAAGTGACTTAGTAGTCTACCAGTTTTTGTAAACTATATTTAGGAACATAGGGGAACAACTTCTCTAATAAATGTGATCTCATCAAAGTTTAACCAAAAAGTGACATTAAAAGGAAAAAGTGATTAAGTGATAAAGTGAATGTTTAATTAGACTAAAAATGGGGTCTAAGTGACTTAAGTGAATAATAAATTAGAACTTAGTGAAAATTCACTTAAGCCATGCATGTCAATGAAGAATTAGATAGAGGAGGTATAAAGGGGGTGAATTCAACTTAATTCCTCATTATTGATGATTATGGATTTGAGAAACAAATTCTAGAAGAGAGAAAGTCGACCTCGGTTGTTTTGTGGGTTTCTAGAGAAAACCAACACCATGGATTGGTTTCGGTGTTGAGGGACACACCCTAGCCATCGTGAGGACCATCCAGGTTCTTCATTGTTATTCAACAACAACACACAGATCTAGTTTAGCCATTGTGCATTCAATAGGTGAGTGTGAGGGTTTTAGGAGACTTCTGGAGGTAGCCAGACCCATCTAGGGAAGATCCAGTCGATTCCTTCCAACCCATTGGAGAGGGAACTAGGGATCATATTTTGAGACCAATATCATTCTATTATGATAGAGGAATATCCTAGAGTGTGATTTCCAGATAGGAAGTATGCAACTCTTGAGGATACTCAATTAGGGTTCTAGAGGGATAAATAGGTCAGATCTGACAATTTCCTTCTGACCCATTAAAAAGGGGACTAGGGCACACTAATTGAGACAACCAAATTCCTATTTTGATGTTCAGATCATCCAGGGCATGACAAAGGGTTACAAGAGGTGCACAAACCCCAAGGGAGTCTAGTCAAGATTCATACAGACCAATAGTGGCTAGATATTCAAATCGACATTCAGGGAAAGGCTCCTAGGCAGTAGGGAGACCATTTTGAGACATTTTTTAGGTCGATTTGATGAGTTTAGCCACCAGTGTGAATTTTCCAGTGTCCAACAACAGTTTTCGCGGGTATGTTGGGTTGCATGCAACAGATCCATCCACACATGCAGTGGATATTCAATGTTGACCACATATTCACCTATATCTATTGTTCCAAATATTTTCTTTAGTGATTTGCATTGTATTCTAGCTCAGATCATTCTCTACGAGGTATAGCTAAGGTTATTTCTTATATTTTTCTGCATGCTATATTGTAATTCCTGTCATTTTACTTAAAATCTTTTGAGTTTCTCTTGGTTCCAAAACAATTGCATGCATGATATTAACACATAAACACCACAAAATAGTAATCAGAAACCATTAAAACGCATCCAGAAACCCCCAAAGTATCATATATGGAGCCAACTCACTAGCATAGTAGTAAATATCTAGATCTGAGGGATTTGGGATATTTCAATTTCATGATCTCTATTTATACAAAATGTCTACCACATAGTTTTTCCACATTAGGAAGGGTAAAACATAAGATAAGGGGTCCAAAACCCTTATCTTACCCTTGCAACAAAATAATATTAAACAATTCATCTTAAAATTCACTTTTACACAAAAGAAACCCTACAATAAGGTGATGTCACCCCTTTAGGGGATGTTTTGGCACTTTGAAGAAGTTGTTGGGGTAGTAGATTCATGGATGGGCCTCCAAAGGCCACTTATCACTCATCCGAGTCCTCTCTTGATGGTCTTCGAGTCTCCTTCCTTCAAAATGAGCAACATGTCATCAAACAACACCTTCACCACCAAACCCTATCCCTCTAGGTGACATCAAACCTCCATAAGTGACATTTTTCCTCTCCTGGGAAAAACATTTGGCATGTGAGGACTAGTTCATGTCATCCATTATGTCTTCTAAGCCTCCAAAGGCAATTCATTGTGATCCGGCATGTTGGCCCTTGGGATCCAACCTGTGGGATTCAAGCCCCATGGAAGCCCAAGCTAGGCTTGCTCCTCCAAAATTTTCCACCAACAAAGAACTTAAAAACAAAAGGGTATGCCCTCCAAATACCTAAATTCAAAGATATCATGACAAGTGTAAACCCCATCTAAAAATCAAGGCACCTAAACATGTTCATAAAAACTACCTCATAAAATTAAACAAATGCTTAAAACCCTATACAATTGACCAAGTTTTAGTATATGAGGGGTGTCATAAGAGTCCTATTGGGTAAAAAAAAGCCATCAAGTAGGGGATGCTCCCAAGGATGGCCTTTCAAGGTCATGTAATGGATGATGAGGTGGAAGGGGTTTAGAATTCATAGATCATTGAGTTTCATGACATACAAGGACTCGTATTATCTCATTCATGGGTGCCTTTGTAGAGGGTGTGTGGCACCTTCATTTGCAATGCATTTTTTCCAATCCCATGTTCTTGGCATTCTTTGTTTCTTTCATTTTTTAAGGAACAAGTTGAAGGCCATTATCCTGCCATGGTGGCTAGATAATGATGGTGTCACTCACAAATACCTTGCAGAAATGAGTAGGTTGGCTCATGATGAGACCCCATTTCTCTCAGTTGTGTAACTGAGAGCCACTACCTTGGCTTGATGACGAGATGATGGTAATGCCATATCACTAGATACCCATGATCATGATAGGTCAGCTCATGATGAGACCTCCTATCCTCCAACTAACCCCTTAAGCATTCATTATCACTTATTTTCCAGGTCCCCCTTTTCTTACAGAGAACCATTTCATTGATTTCTCGGGGGATACTTAAGCAAAGCATCTCAAAGGTATATATATAGGATTTTATATTTTTAGCCAACAACAATCCTTCTGGGCCTTCAACCCCTTCTTCCCATGAAATTAGGTACATGCCCTTCCTGGGCCACTAAAGTCAAAGGACCTAGAAGACGACAGTATGATGGGAACGTAATGAGTGTAAAGTAATAAGTATGGTCAAGAATGGTACAATAACCCCTCAAGGGAACCCAACCACAAACCTTTCCCAAAGGTTGGCCACTTACTAGGAAATAAATGAAACTCACCAAGGTGAAACATGGTCAAAAGCATAATTTCCAAGCAGGCATTCTATAATAAAAAGAATCTTAAATACAACATGTTCAAATGCCTTAAATATTAGGGTGATTACCTGCCACAATACATGACTTGTACCGCATGGAGAAAGACCCTTTTTCCTTCCAGGATCTATATGGTATGGAAGATGCCTTGACAATGGATCAAATGTGGTGATGGAGTGGGCTTCCATATGTGCAAGTGGACACAACTGGTCATGTAGTCCCTCGACAATCCATATCCACAACCGGAGGGCCTGGAGAAATGGCCTCCTTAGTTATTCCACAAAATGGGGATAACATCTGGCTCCTACTTGGGGACATGTTCTTGTTGTAGAGTTCATGAGAACCAAAAAATCTCCTGGTAGACATGTTCCTACACTGAAATTAAAACCATCAAATCTAGGGTGGTTCTATCACACTTCATCCATATACATAAAAATCCAAATGGAAACTAATCTAGAAAATAAAAAATTATCATTTTTTCAAAAACTTCTAAACTAAACATGAAATCAACATGCAAGTAGAGAAAAATGAAAATGAAATGCATCTAAACTAATATGATAAAATCAAGATGCAAATTCAAGGAAAGCAAGATGACCTACCTACTTACCTGGGGCATGGGCCTTGAATAAGTCATGTTGTTTCACCTCTTTTGTCACCTAAATGAGCAAAATAGAGATGCTTACAAGCCCAGTTGGGTTAGCTAGGCGAGATAGCAGTGAATGCAAGAGTTAGAAACATCAAGCACATGATATAAACAAAAGACTGAAGTAAGAACAATAGGAAAAACTAAGTTAGAGTGCATAAGGACATTAGAACAAGAAATAAACAACACTCATGCCACCAATGGAAAGGATTGTATTAGTGGAAAGAAAACACCAAATAGAAAGAGAGATGTATGGGTCCCTTCTTCCTCCAAGGGAGGGATCTTGGACCCCCAAAGATTGAGCTCTTCTTATAAGTAACAAACTAGAATGAAATGGTGAAGAGAATCCAAAGCACATTCCCTCAAGAGGTGATATGAATGGCTAAATAAAATGGTGCTTGCATACTCTTGATGAGGAAAGAGGATCCTCCAAGAGAAAATAAGCAGCATAACAATACAAATGAATTCCTTGAAAATATAGTGCACCCATGGCCTCCTTATATAGCATAGATTTGAGGCATTACGTAACCAGTTCTTAGTGTGAAAAAGGAGCCCTTTAGGGCACCCTTAGGTCTTTGACTAGCCCCCCAGTCGGATTCAGCCGAGATTTGGATGTCAAATCGACTTGGAAGCTAAACCAAAAGTGGGTGGAAGGCCGACCAATATCATAAATGTGTTGTTCTGAGGGGTGTGCGGTTTTTTTCGTCCACAGTTGTGCATCGTGTGCATGTGCGCTTTTCTTGTGTTTCTGGATGGCGCCTGTGCATGCGCTCCCTGTGTAGTCTTAGCGCATGCTGATTTTATAACTAGTTGTATAGTTTTGGACCTTTTGAAAATGCATTTTTGGTCCATGAGTGAACTAATGAGTGTTTTGACGATGTTGGATTCCTATAACCATTTGCGGGCAAAATTCCGATGATAACAAATTCCCCCTGATGTGTGAAGTTAGGAGCATACGTATAGCCAAAATACATCAATGTTTCTTCTACTGAGAGTACCTTTGTAAGAAAGAGAATTATGGGGAGTATCAAGAGCGACCCATTGGAGGGAAAGGGGAACCTTTAAGATCCAAACCTTTCGCAAGGGGTGAAAACAAAACCGTGTACAAATGAGGCGGGCATGCCCCGTGCTCGTGTTAAGTAACTCAAAAATGTGTAATACAGTAACTGAAGTTGTGTGTTTATGTAGATCATTGTAGTTCCCTCCAGGGCGGTTTGATAATAACAGAGGACAATTATGATGGTGAACCAACTTTGAAAAAGGTAAGGACACCTGTGGGAAGTGTCGATAATGGGTATACATTGATAGTCTATTCGATTTCAGAGGTCTTCGGCATATATAAAAATAACTGCAATAGTCACAAAGTAAGACCCACCGCCACAAGATAAAGTGTTGAAGTCGAATGTCATGGGGGTCAACGATAGTAGAGAGAAATGATGGTTCTCTTTGTGCCATCTGAGACTCCTCATTGGAAAGGTAATGAGAGTCAAGATATTGTCGCCCGTTTGGAAACTGTGTTGGTGTAGACAGAAAGGGAGACACGACTTCAAGAAGCGGAGGGCTTCATGAAATCCACTGGATAAGATCAGGAACTGATGAGTAACATGACGAAGTCAGGAAGTGGTGAGACTCGAGACTGCCCTTGGTTGGGGATAAAGGGGGTGTGGCAACAATCGTGAAACTGGGCCTAGTGTCAGGGGGACGACTAGGCGTGGGTTAAATTGTGCCAAAGGCGTGACAAAGTGGACAAACTCAGAGATCAGGGGTACATGGATGGTGAGATACTCAGGGTTTATGGGCGATGTCAACAGGAGTAGAAGATAATGGATGCCCCAACCAAGGGCGACATGGGTTGCTTTTCCAGAGGAAGAAGGTCACCAAAGGTGACAACAAAAAGTTATGTAAATGTTGGAAACAAAGACTTTTTACAATTACCAAACAAATAAAGAATCATTGGGATGATTGTACAGATACAGAAATGGGTGCCCTAGTGTGAGATGGCTTGACCTATGAGGGCGCAGGCGGAGGGAAAAATAGGTGGAGGGTGGGGGCCCCATAGGTGGGTTTCTATATGAGGTAAAAGGAGTGGAGGGCAATCTGTAGATGGGAAAACTAATTGTGGGTGAAATGGATGGTTAATGATACTGCGGAGGTGCAATCAAAATAGAACCATTATGAGAGAACCTGGGAGTCCATTGGGTCAGCTAGAAAAATGAGGAGGAGGAGTATGTGGTTGATTCTTGAAAAAGCATAGGACTATTAGGAATCCCATCCCTAAAGGGTGACAACACCATGAGTGTCAAGTGCCAAGGGGGACTATGAATGGGACAACTCATGTGGGGCAGAGTGCTACCGGGTGACAGTACTGCAGAGCCGAAGATAAGGACCCTAAAGGAAAATGTCAGAGGGTGTGATTGGAGATGCAATTAAGATTCAGAGGGAATAATTACATGCCAGTGTCAATCATATACCTGAAGGGGTCGTGCTGGTGTGTGATGACCAAGTACCTGAACACATGAAAACCAAATACTCGACGTGAACAATATTTGAAAATAAAGAACATATAAAAGTTATTTGATAATTTGTGAATATAAGCATGCGTACCTGAGTGTGGTATGAAAAAAGGCCCCCCCGGGGGATGATGATGGATCATGGCCCAGGGAATGGAAAGATATAGGTGGCGATATTCTGATCCCATGGCCGAAGACGGATCAAAAAATGGACACCCGACGCTCCTGGAATTATATCTGGAAGTTTCACAAAAGGAACTATATATAGTTGTAGGGCCCACAATGCCACCTCATTTGTTCTTGTTATCTTATTGAGTGGATGAGCGATTTTAGAGGAGATTTGGAGATTCTGGGAGATCTAGATTCCGCAAGTGTCACGTTAGTGGTTGGATCCTCGTGTATATTAGTTAGGATTTCATTTTTGGGTAGGGGTTGTATAGATGACCATACAAGGGATTTTAAGAGTGTGGGCCCCCCAGTGCGTGGGCAATCGAAAGATTCACGCGCACATGTGCACGGATGTAATTGGGAGAGCCATGCATGGGGGCGCCTGAAGAGAAAAAATAGGCACGCATGCAATGTGTGCCTGTTTGAAGCACAATAGAGCATGTATGCGTTGTTGTGTTTTTGAAAGTTGCGCATGTGTGCGCAACTGTGGTGTGAACAGGAGTGCACGAGTGCGCACCTGTATGTATGACAGGGGCGCATGGGTGTGCCTCTGTATGGATAGAAAGCATGCATGAGGGCGCGACTATGGGATGAACATGCACGCATATGTGTACGCCTATGGGGATAAATGTCGCGCCTTTGAGGCAAAGCAGAGGGGTAAAATTTTTATCTTTTTGTAGAGATTTGAATGTTTTTATGGGTTGTGATGGATGATCAAGTACTATATATGTGGATATAGGTGATCATTTGGATGATGTCGATTCATTGGAGAGAGAGGGATTAGTCACACCCGAGGGAGGCAGTGAGGGGTGAGGAGCTGACGATCCGAGATACTTTGGCAGCTTGCGGGCTGTTGAAGTTTTTTGAGTGCTCCCTAGTGCGGGCACATGAGTATTTATTGGAGTTCCTTATTATGATGTGGAGTCTGGATTAGCATTGCTTCATTGTGTGGGGTGAGGAGTTGACCTTCACTGCAGTGGAGGATATATATTTTCTGACTGGGCTCCCTTTTCGGGGAACCCCTTTACCGGTGGAGCCCGTGTTACTGGGGGATGGGCAGTTGGCTACCTTAGCCTAGAGGTATTGTTCGGGGGAGAACTTCATTTCGAGTTCCATGGTTAGAATTGGGGCGATGGATTCCCTTGTACATCGTTGCGTGGCAACAATGGTTGTGAGAGTCTATGGGTCTCTTGCGACTCAGTGGATCAATGGGGATCAACTGAGGGTTATGTAGAGGGCGTTGGCAGGTGAGCATTTATCCTGGGGCGTGATGTTGCGCACCAATATGGTAGGGCATCTGGATAGGTGTCGAGTTTCTAACTCAAGGGAGTTCGCCTTTGGGTCCATCTTGGTGGCATGGTTCTTGGAGAGGGTGTCGATGTTGCACCCTAGGGTATTGTTTGATGCACCAGGTGTGCACGAGCCGCGACTGAGGCAGTGGGCGATGATTTTGGTTCGCCATGGTGGTGGGGATGGATGCCATTACTTTACGGCCGAGGTTGCATGGGTGTGGCATCATATGCCACATATCATACTTCGCTATCCATATTTTGGGGTGGATTTCCAAGAGGATCCAGAGATAGTGCTACCTCCTGGGGAGGTGTTCAACCACAGAGGTATGATGTTAAATTTGATGTTTGGATATTTAGATAGGATAACATTGTATTTTATGTATGGGTGGATGTTGATTCTATCATGTGTTTGTTGTGTGTGAAAATGTGGGACCTCGCGGGTGTGAGGTTGAGTTGGTTAGAGCATTGGCTCGTTAGGGGCCGGTGAAACCTCCGCAGGGAGGGTTGCGGGTAGGAGAGAGACGATGATGAGATGATGATGGGGTGAGGCCCGCTAATGATGAGAGAGTAGGCAAGAGGCATCGTTTTGATGATTCGGATGCAGGGCCATCACATGCTCCTTCGGCGGGGGTCGGGGGAGATTTTGAGGATTTTCTCCACCGATTAGAGGTGGTACTACAGGGAGTGCCTGAGGGCATGTGGACGTGCATCCAAGACAAGGGAGTTCTAGAGTAGTGTGTGGGCCTACCAGTAGAGTTGCAGATGTTGATCCACAGAGAAGCGGTAGCAGGGGCAGCGATGACTGGCAGGCTTCCCCCAAGACCCGAGGGACCCTAGCTGGTGGGGCACCTCCTCCTGAGAGAGGACCGGGTGGTAGTGCTCTAGAGGCGCCATGAGGGCCTCAATATATGTATTTTTGTGTTTATATAGGCTGATGAGCCCATGTTGTATATGGTGATGTGGCACCTTTTGTATCTATAGGGGTGAGTTTGTTCACCTACCTATCGGTATTGTACTTGATGTACTATTTTTTGTAAACATTGATGGTACATTGACTGATATATATATATATATATATATATATATATAATATATATACATTTTGGGATCTTTGTGGTGTTTACATGTGTTGATGGTTGTTATTTCTTTTGATGATGTCTAATTGATATGCTGTGATAGACTTTGTATGTATGTGTGATGGGATCTTAATGTGATAAATGCCAATCTAACACTAGGTTAGCCATATTATCTTTGTCTGATTAAATTGTCTTGGAATATATGTAAATGTAATTAAATCAAACTGTCGGGATAAAAGTCTAACCTCCAGGTATTTGCGAAAGAGGCAAGGATCGCAGACACAATACACATTGTTGAGTTGGAGGACGATGAGTTGGGAATTGAGTAAGATGCTTAGATAATGAGTGTGGTGGTTATCGGCTTCTGCAAGGAGGCCAATGCTGGCAGTGTATTCGGCTTGGTTGTTGGTTGTTGAGCCCAAACATATGCCGTTGGAGTGGAGCAGTTCATGTGAGGGAGAATAGAGGGCCCAAGCGGCTGAAGCGAGATTTTGTGTCCACCGACTAGCTCCGTCAGCATAACCGATGTGGTAGGTCGATGGAGGAGGCATCTGTCAATAACAGAAATGGTGGATTAGATGTAAGGCATGGAAAAGAAGACTAAAAACTCTAAAAAATGCTTACAAAAAGAACAAGCCTAGTGTAGAATGGCTACGCTCAGGCGTAAAATTTCTTTAAGTACAACCCGTTGATGGGTTCTTTGAGAGGGTGACCTTCGGGGGAGGCTAGGATGTAGGCGCATTTAGTGAGGCAATGTTGGATGATATAAGGGCCATTCCATAATGATTTGAACTTTCCATGGATAAGGGTATCATGAGCGATATTGTAAGCAAGGACGAGGTCACCTTTGTTAAATGACCGAAGGTTGACATGGCGATCAAAGGTGGCCTTCGATCGCTTTTTGGTTGCCTCCTTGTGCTGTAATGAAGACTGACAGTCTTCATTCAACAACTCTAAGTTTAGCAAACATTGTTCCATCGGAGCAGTGTCGGGTAATAGCTCAATAGCGGTGCGTAATGTGGGGATTTCGCATTCGATGGGGAGAGTGGCCTCAACCCCATGGACTAGATGGAATGGTGAGAAACCAGTGATAGTTTTAATTGTCGTGTGATAAGCCCACAGTGTGGAAAACATCATAAGGTGCCAATTGGTCTTATGTTTGTTTACCGTGTGCTACAACATGGTCTCGAGGACCTTGTTGACCATTTCTACCTATCCATTGGACTGAGGGTAGTACGGGGAGGTGAACTCGTGGG
Source organism: Picea sitchensis (assembly GCA_010110895.2). Taxonomy (NCBI): domain Eukaryota; kingdom Viridiplantae; phylum Streptophyta; class Pinopsida; order Pinales; family Pinaceae; genus Picea; species Picea sitchensis. Next base: position 238,081 of record SNQJ01S0004524.1, read on the forward strand.
AGAAGCCTAACCTGGAGGATATTTCGATGAAAATCTCATTCTCGAAGTGTTTCTCATGATCAGAGACTAACTGTAGGGGAACTCCAAAGCGATAGATGACGTGGTTAAAGAAAAAGCGCATTGCAGTGTCGGCGATGTTGTTGAAGGTAGGCATAACTTCAGTCCACTTGGTGAAGTAATCGACTACAACTATGATGTATTTGTGTCCATTTCTAGATGGAGGGTTGCAAGTCATAAAGTCTATGCCCCATTTGCAAAAGGGGTCGGTAGTGATGATTGGGTGTAGAAGAGCGGGTGGTGCTCGTTCTTTGTGGGCATAGAGATGGAATTTGTCACATCGCTTTATAGCGTGGATGAAATCGTGGAATAATGAGGGCCAAAAATAGTCTGTTCAAATGATTTTCTGGGCTGTAGACATCCCAGAGAGGTGACCACCGCATGAGCTGCTGTGGTAGTCATTAAAGACTCTATCGGCTTCGTCAATGGTTAAACATCGACGAAGTATGGTGTCGACTGCCTACAGATATAAGCTATCGCTGATAAGGAGGTATCGGGGGGGGCTAGTGCCGAATACATCGAGGATTGTCCCTGGAGAGGTGGTTTTCAAACTTTTGTGTTTAGAGGTAGACGAGGAGATCGTCGTACCAAGGATCATCCGAGGGGATGTAAAAGAGATGTTCATCGGGGAAGTCGGTATTGACGGGGGTACTGGTAGTATCAGAAGGAAATGTCGTAATGAGTTCAACAAGTAAGAGGGTTTTCTTTCTCTTGGGTGTGGAAAATTATAGGTCGTACTCCTAAAGGATGATGATCCATCGGGAAAATTTTCCATTAATTTGTTGGCGACTGAGCAAGTAATTCATTGGGTTGGAATCTGCAATGACTTTGGTAGTTCAAAGCAAGATGTAATGGCACAATTTTTGGACTGCGAGGGCGAGTTTCTCTTCATGATTGTATTTAAAGGGTGTCCCTGAAAGGGTTTTAGTAACATAATAAATGACATGATCCCGGTCATCATCCCCTAATTGGACAAGAACTCCTTCTACGGAGATGGCTGAAGCCGATAAGTAGAGGTTATAGTCGCGGTTATAGTCGGGTGGACTAATCAATGGGGCATTGGAGAGGGCCGTTTTGAGATCATCAACAGCGTTTTGGGCATGTTTGTCCCATTGGAATGGGATATCATGATGTAAGAGGTGAAGGAATTCATGTGCCCGAGTGGCGTAATCGGGGACAAATCAGCGTAAAAAGTTAGCTTTGCCTTGTAGGCTTTGTAGTTGGCGTAAATTCCGCGGTGGGAGAATTTTTGTGATGGCCTGGAAATTGAGGGGGTCAACTGTGATGCCGTGTTGGGAGACGATGAACCCAAGGAGGCATCCAACGGTGATGTAGAATACACATTTGAGGGGATTCAATTGGATATTATACTGACGACACTTGTGAAATACAATGCGTGATTCATCTAGGTGTTGAGTGCGTTGTTTGGATCGAGTGGTGATATCGTCCAAGTAGGCGAGAATGATTTGAGCCATATCATGAAAAATGTATGTCATGGCGCATTGGAAAGTGGCTCCCATGTTCTTGAGGCCGAAAGGCATGACACGATATGAAAAGGTACCCCAAGGGGTAGTGAATGCGGTTTTGTATTGATCGGTTGGGTGGATCTGAATTTGGTTGTAGCTTGAGAAGCCATCCATGAAGGACAAAGCCTCGTGGCTAACACAATCATTGATAATTTGGTTAATGAAGGGTGTTGGAAAATTTTCTTTAGGACAAGCATGATTGAGGTTGCAAAAATACGTACAAACATGAATAGTGCCCTGTGTTTTGTTTACCGGGACGGGGTTGGAGACCCATGACATATATGCGATGGGGTATATGAACCCTGCAACGCGTAATTTTTCAATCTCGACTTTGATGGTTGCTGCTTTGGATGGGTGTAATGGACGTTTATTTTGTCATACAGGGGTAATATCAGGTCGTATGTCGATACGATGTTCGACAATAGAGGGATTGAGACCGGGCATCTCTGTGTATGACCAGACGAAAATGTCTCAGTATTCCTGGAAGGGGGCTTTATAAGCGATTAGTTCTTCAAGAGAGAAAGCAACACCGATGGTGATCTCCTCTAAGATGTCAGGTTTGATGGAAATATCAATTTTGACAGTGGGGGAAATGTTGGCCATATTGCCTTCTTCAAAAGCGTTGGGGGCAGGGATAGGTTTATTGAACCAATCTATGTTCTCGGGGGGGGAGAAAATCTTTGGTTTCGATTGCATACATGGAGCTCTGGTTAAGAGGTGTAAAGGAATCTTGTGAGAGAAAGAGTGCTCAGTTATCGAGCGGATCCCATGGGAAATTGGGGGTGGTTAATTCCTCGAGGATGTCTTCGTCGCAGTGGAATTGTTGATAATATAGTGGATCTGGGGGAATAACACTGGTGATTGTCACCGCATGGTTATCTTTGGGTGGTGAAGAGGTAGGGAGGGTGACACAAGGGGGTTGTGATGGTTCGCTCTACATGAACCAAATATCAAGATATTGTGGGTTGAAAATGGTAGTTGGGCGTAGAATTTCTGTGGGGAAATGAATTGGAGAATTGGGGGTATTTGGGGGAAAATCCTCGTCTAGGCTATCTATGAACCACGAAGGAGTGGGAAGTCCCTCGGGCTTGGGGGAGAATATATAAACAATATCTGAAGAGGGAGTAGGGGGAACTACAGGCGGTGTTGGCATTGGGGGGATTGGAGGGGTTTGAATAAGGGTCATTTGACGACGCCTATATTCAATGATCATGGGAAACTGATATGTTAAGTGATCAAGTGATTCACATAGAGCGCAAGGACATCGCATACGTTCATTGACAGAGTTCATGACATAGTGGATGTCAGTGACCTATGTGTGGGATGATGCGGGTGGAGGGGGACTTGCTGGAAGCTCTAGCGGACTGTCATTAACATTTGACAAAATTGAGGCAATGTCAGGAAATGGTGGGTGTAATGGCCATACTCTGAACAGATGGCACATGCGAATTTGGTTCACAGACCTTTGCTACCTATAGTAGGGGATGTAGTGGTAGTAGTATTAGGTGAAGTAGAGGAAGCGATCAGTGGTGTCGTTGCCCGAGGTAGTTGAATTAAATTGAGTAGCTCGGGGAGGGATGGGCACTTATTAGTGGGGTGTCCATATTTCTTGCATAGTGCACAAGGAAGNGACGGGCTCTTTCTTCTTCCATCTTCCCCCATCTATAACAGTGGTGTTAGTGACTGTGGGTGTGGGGGGTGTGGCAGGAGTAAGTATGGGGATCTGCATGGGTACTCCTTCTATTTGGGGAGGGAGGGATGGTTGAGGGACCATTTCTGGTGGATGTAGATGCCATACTGGAATTGCCAACACCATATTTGGGAGGGTAAGCGTTGCGGCTACTTGGAATGCTTGTACGCCTGGTGGAGGGTAGAAGAAGGGGATTTGGGTATTGGCTTGGGGGACTGTCTCCCAAACTGAGATGTGGCCCTGGGGGAGGGTGTAATTGGGAACAGGGGGAGTAGGAGGATTCTCAAGGGGTCCCTGAGGGAGGAGCTCTGCGACTAGTGGGATGTCAGATACTAATGAAGCCTCTGTGAGAGGAAGGGTGTCTCCAGTGTCTATTGCATTAGATGAGATGACACATACTTGTGCTGAGGGATGTATGAGCAGGGGTGATCCATGGTATGTCCCTAGAAAGGATGGGTCTTTGAAAATTCTGGGACCCATCTCAATGAGGGGGTAAGTCTCGGGATTAGTGTGAATGAGAGGTAAGATGTTATTGATGTTGGAGGAAGGGTTGGGCTCGTAATGTGATACTTGATCAATAGTGACAATCTTCCCGTTATGGGGGAACATCATTATGTGAAACACAGAAGAATCCACAACCTTCATCGCATACATGTAGCTACGTCCGAACAAGATGTTGTAATCGAGCGGAGCGTCGATAAATTCAATGTCGATGTGGATAGTTTTTCCCTCGAGTTCAATGGGGACATTTTGGAAGAGACCTTTGGGAGAGGATGGTCGTCTGTCATAAGCTCTCAAAGTGATGGCAGATGGTATAAGCTCCAGGGAGCCAAGTTTCTGTCACATGGTTTTGGACATGATGCATGTGGATGCACATTCATCAATAATGCAATGGTGAACTGTGATGTTCTGAATTTTAATCGGTATTTGGAAAGTGACCGGGGCGGGGAGACGTGGTTCCCCACTATCAAGATCAAAGGTGATGAGGCGAGTCTCAGCAGGGTCTACTGCCCACAGGGCAGAAAGTAATGACTTTCGTTGTGTAGGACAAGTCTGAAGGACTTCTAAAACTGACATGGTAACAGGAGATTGTGCCAAGTCATCGACCAGGCTATAATTGTGTGCCACCCGATCCTGAGGGTTGTTGATGTTTCATCGTAATGGGATGCGAGGGATACAAAGGGGGGGTTCGGCATTAGGGAGAGGAATCGTCAAAGGTGGTCCAGTTGTGGTTGGGTTTGTGTCTGAGGTGGTGGGAATAGAGTCAAGGGGTACGTTGTATTGATGACTATGTGTTTGTAGAAGTATTTATTCCTCATTGGTGAGAAGGATAGTGTGATCCATAGGATTTCCAGGGTTTGGATACTATCCCATCTGGGGTGGGGCAGGATGTACCTCCTATTGAGTGTTCATCACCCCTTGGTGTGGGATGGGGTTTTGCAATATGGCGAGAGGTGGTTTCTACACATATTGTTGTGGGGCCTACTGAGGGGCAGGTGGAGGTGGGGGACATGGTCTACTTTTGGATTCTTTCATCCTTTTGAAGTCAGAGATTTGAGGGAAATGGTGAGTATAATGGCCATATTCACCACAAAGGGCACAAGGGAAGTTGGTCAGAATATTATTGTTTTTCTTCCCTTGGCGTTTGTTATTATTTCCCTCTTGAGGGTTTTGGTTCCCTTGATTTCGGTTGTCCCCAACAGGTTGGTTTTGTTGGTGGTGATTCCCTCCTGGTCCAGGATTATTGTTGTTTCGGTTTTTTCCTTTATTTTTGGCATTGTTCAACTGATGGGTCAGATTAGTTGTATTCAACTGTTCGAAATTTTGATATTGCTGAATGGGAGAGGGTTGAACAAAGTTAACCCCAACTTATGGGTGTCTTGGTGGTGGAATCATGGGTTGAGGGGGACCGGGAAAAGAAAAGTATGGATTTTTGGGTGGCAATGGTCCATAGGGTATGTAGGGAGGCATAGTGCTTTCACTAGTGCTTAGGGTGTAAGCTAAGGTAGAGGGGGTACCTGAACTTGGTTGGGCCGCAGGGCGTACTGTGGGTGTCGGTGGTGGTCTACTAATGGGTGGAGGGGGGGTAACGGGGTATGGTTGTTGATAAGGGGGCGGAGGATAATAAGAGGGTATGCCATATGTCAGTGGATATTGAGGTGTTCCATACATAGGTGGTTGTTGGAGGTGTGAATTATGGTGTGTAGTGGTACAAATCAATCCATTCGCTGAGTGAGACATTCCTGGTTTGTCTTGGCCAAATGGCACGGGTCTTAGGGCATCAGGTAGTACTGTATATAAGTATCCTAACTGTGAATAAATGAGTTTGAACTGTTGGGCCTTGTTGATGGCTTCTTCTTCAGATTGGGGGAAGGTGGCAACCACATATTTAGTAAGGAGGGAAACAAGTGATTTGAGGAACTAATTGAGACATTGTTGTGGGGTGGCTTCAGCTTTGCAGAGACTACATCATTGGCACCATTTGTAAATGTGGTCGGCGATGTGCATGGAAAAAGTTTGTTTAAACTATGAGAGTAGTTCAAGACCGTTGTCATGGCGAATGGGTAGTTGAAAGAAGGTCAAAAATGCTTTGGCCAAGGATTCAAAGGTTACATGGGATCCATATTTTTCTTCTACATACCACTTGGCTGATGGGCCAGTGAGTGTGTGTTGAAATAACCTCAATCGAATGGAGTCATCCACGATGATATTTGAAGAGAACCATAAGTGAAAGGTCATGATATGGTTGGAGGGATCATCTCCCGCCTTTCCTTCAAACTTGGGGATGTCTGAAGGCAGTTTGGTAGGCATTGCAGGCCATGTGGGGTCAGGCAATATAGGATCATTGGTAATCTTATTCAGATCCGGTATGTTGAGGGAGGCCAAGTATGGCATCTGGGGTAGTGGTGGAAGATTAGTTCCAGCCATGACGTGCGTGTTTTGTGTACCTGACCCTTGAGGGGGGTTAGGTGGAGTTGTACTTCTTCCTTGAGAAGAAGTTTGTCCACCACTTCTGTGAAAAGGGGAGTGTGTGGATGGTTGATCTTGGGAAGTGGACCCAAGTAGAGTGGAACCAAGAAAATGTGATCCCAAGATAGTGGCACTCACAGGAGCATGAGAAGGTGGAGTTGGCAAGACTAGGAACTCCCCCTAGAATGGGAGGGATATTTAGCAAGCATCTAGAACGACAGGGATTATGTGGGTCCCCTATGATGTCCGACTAGCAAAGTGGATGTGTGTGAATGGTGATGAGAGAAAATAAATGAACAAGCGCCTTTATAATTTTGTTTTGGGACCTTCACAATATAATTCTCAATTGCATGTAATCACTAGAGCATCATACATAAATCAATTGATACAGAAGCATATATGTGGGTAGGTGGTTTTTGTTCGTGTGGGAGAACAAAGAAAAACAAATGCTTGTGTCCTAAAAGATGTAACGTCCTTTCTCTCAAATAGCACTAGACCTTCCAATAGCACTCAACAATGGGGTCTAAAACCACCGGAAGAGGAACTAGTGAAGGATGAAGTAATCAGTTATAATGAGGGGTAGAGGGTGCATATCCTGAAAGAGCTGGCGATATTTCTCAATAGCCACACAAAACCCGATCAAGGTGCAATTGCAGTCCACAATTTCCACCTGGGTAGATGTCCTAAAATTTGGTTACTAGGTACCTCGGTCAAAGTGCGACATTTAGTTTTTCGGACTAAGAAATGGGTCACGGACTAGATTTTGTCCAAGAGGTGGGTGCCTCGAGGTGGGACGCATAGAACAACCGGACCTCTACCTTCAACCCTTCAAGGGTATCTCCCTGCCTTATGGTGTTAGGAACACTTGACTTGGAGGATTTGAAAGCTCCCTATTTGACAACTTCTATTGTTTGAATATGTGAGAACTAGATAACTTGGATTTATTTGGATGCCTATCCCCGAGATCCTACCTAGACTAAAAAAAAAAATTTGGCACCTCCTGTGGAGGAAAACTTAGTGGGTTCTTAGAAAAAATTTAGATGTGGTTGTTGGAGAGATTGGGGGTGTGAACCAACCTTGTTGAAATTAAGTGGGAGTGGATAGCTTTGTCAAGAAAATAAGGGTGGGGCGTTTCAGAATCCCGTTTGGAGGATACTTACTTCAACCTCCACGATTTCTAGACAAAAATATATGAGTGATTGGTGAACTTTGTGTGTGAACAATTGAAAGTGTGCCAAATTTTTAATAAATTAGGTGTCACCTTGTTGCATGTGGACTTTGTGTGGTCCTTACAAGTCTCGATTACCTAATTAACTAAATTCCATTGGTACAACCTTGCGGAATTTTAAAGTCCCTAAGAAAATAGAATGTGGACATGTGGGTCCTTACTAATCCTTTAACTCCCTAGTGTGATTTAATCTAATAAAGCTTCAAAAACTATCCTATATTGTGGACATGTGGGCATGTATGGACCCGTTACTAAACCTTTAAACTTTCCTAGTGATTTACTCTAAGAAAGTAAATTTCAACACTATCCTATCTTTGTAGCATGTGGGCATGTATGGGCCCGTTACAATCTTAAGATGTGTTTGAAAAATAAACTAAGAGGAGTCCCGAGGGGGCTGTTGTCCTCTCCTAAAGATTGTCTTTTTTAATGGAGATGAAATTTTCCCTCAATCTCTTTCTGATTCTCAACGATTGAAATCCAATTTCTGGTCCCAATGCAAGTTTTATATGTGATATAGAATGATTCCAACTTAAACTTTAATCAAAGCAAGCCATCCATGTGGAAAAATGAAAGTAATAAAAGAAAAATAATGATTTTAACCCCCTAAGTGCCTATGTTTTGACTAATCCCTTCATATGGAGAGGGTATCTAAGTGTGGTGCATATTACAATTTGCATAGAATCAAGCTTAAGAAGGTTATGGGCCCTCAAAAAATCACAAAACCCCTTACATTGTGTGAATTTCTGAGTAGATGCGCGGGTCATAGAGTAGACAGAGGCGCATGTGGCACAAATGCATGAATAAAAAATGACCCTTTGGCATAGGTGCACAAAAAGCGTTGAGAAAAACAGTGGTTTGAGTGTACGCGCGTTGAAGATGCACCTGTGGGTTAAAAAAACTGCGCACTTTTGTTACACGGCCGTGAGGAAAATTTTGAATGAAATTCTCTCAACTAATGCTTTGAATTTGTCTTTCTACAGGTCGGCTTGGGCCAGCTATGGTTCCTGCAAGTTAAATAAACAAAAGGAAGAGCTAAAATAACCAAAATGGGGGAGAAAATTAATATCTTTCTGTTACCCATGATTTTGGTCATCATGATGGTGTATTAATGATGGTGTACTCAGGCTCTTCATAAGAACTTTCTCCTGAGAAAAGTTACTTTCATCTCTTCCCAGAAAACTCATTTTTGAAGAGGGTTCGCAGCCTGCTAGTATCCCAGGGTGCGAGAATGCTTGATTCTCGCAGGCTGCCTTAAGCTGGGGTGCGAACTTCTCGCACTGTGTTGAATATCTAGGGTGCGAACTCGTCCTAAAGCATGGAAAAAGGTGAATTATTGATGTTTCTAGAAGGGAATCTTCTAGAAGAATGGGTTGGAATTCGAATGGTTATCCTTGTACTGGATTCCATGATATTTTGGGATCATTCTTATCCAAGTAACTATCTCATTCTCTCCTATATATTGAGGGAATTCTCATGGAAAAGGTTAAGCAAGATTCATTGGAGAATTGGTGAAAGAATTGTGTGAAGGACTTAGTTTAAACATCAGCTTGGAGACTCTAGCAAGTCTATCAAGAGGATTTTATCTTCTTCATGCAAGGATTGAGAAAGTGTGTGTGTTGGAGCCAAGAGCCATCGAAAGGAATCTTGCAACATAAAGGCTATTAGGTTGTAATCTTTACTTTCAATTAATATGATACAGTGGCATGTCCCTTTCCCATAAAGCTATTCTCACTTTATTGTGTAATTCCTTGA
>SNQJ01S0004525.1:50807-75363 GCA_010110895.2 Picea sitchensis
AATTATTAAAAAACAATAACATAAGACATATTTGTAAAAGAAGGTATTAATCAATAATGCTACTTAATACATGTTTTTCTTAAGTCAAATTAAAATATTAACAATTATTAAAAAACAATAACATAAGAGATATTTGTAAAAGAAGGCATTTGACTTGGAAAATTGATTTTTCTTTAATCATCAACATTACTAATACATATTTTTCTTCATCATCAACACTATTTAATATATGTTTTTCTTTAGTCAAATTAAAATATTAACAATTACATATTTAGTTTAAGAATTTTTGTAGTGAATGCAAAACGAAGATCTCCTATCATACATTAAGTGCAACAAATCACAAAATACTAAATACTTATTTATTTTTACTATTTTTGTTCATTAGTGTTTCATTAAGTGAAAAGATAATCATTTTTGAGTCTTTAAAAATCTGCATGTCTCTGGTTCCCATCTTTAATGTTAAAGACATTAGTATAACCATCACTCAAATCTCAATGTCATTATTTTTCTTATATCGTAATCTCCATTCAAAGGAGTCCATCTGTTTTTAGTTAAATGCAATATTCCACTCGCTCTACTCAGTGTAGGGTTTCCTAGTGAAGCTTTGTCAAAGAACCCATAAGGTTTTGTCTTGTCTTTCTTTGGTTCCTATATAACCCTTGGTATTTTCTTCTTTGTAGTATGTTTGAAGGACTTTTAAGCCCCTTGTGTATTGTAGAATGCCATCTCTAGAAAAATACCCTATCTTGAAATAGAGAAGCATTCCTAACTAAATAGATAGGCCATATGAAAATGAGGATAACAAATAGAGCTAGAGGAAGCCTGACATTTATCTATGAAGGTCTGCCATTGTTCTCTAATGGCATCATGAAGGGGTTTAATGCTAGTTTTAATCCTAGTTCATGTACCTTAGTGTTAGAAATAATAGGTGTGCTCATTTAACCATAGACAATATAGCAATATTGTCACCCAACCATAGGCCGAAGCCACCCCCGAGCACCTTAACCTTTACAAAGAGAATAATTTCGGAAGCAAAACCTAGGTCCAAAAGCCAATCAAGGTAGCGTACCACTCTCTAGAGCTAGTGTACCAAGCAGAAAGTCCAAACCATAACTAAGAGAAAGTCCAATCCTAAAACCGAAAATACTAGTTGCAGTAGCTGCAACTGCAACTACTCTCCAGACTTGCACACTTACTGAATTTCTATAGTACGCACTAGATTTATGCAGTTGTGAGTTGTGTCTTTCAAATGAGCTCTAACGTCCTATATTTATACTGTTCCTCCTTAGCTATCTAGGTCGACGTCTCATTCTGGAGGCTAAAAACTCAATATTAAATATTTCCTTTAGCAAACTTGTCTTCTAGGGTTATGTCCAATGATTTAGGGTTTCTTCTTACTTCCTAGAATATTCTATTCTTTTCAGGGTTATAGGTGGAGGTTAATACCTCCCGTGAATACCATAATATCAACACTCCCTCCTAGCTAGGGAGGTATAGAAAGTAATGGTATTGAGCACAAACATACCATTCAACCGGTAGCAAAATCATAGCTACAGAAGCTATTTCATGATTAGATCATGAGCACCATCATCACTATCAATATCATCTGATAGCATCAATTGCATCATCTCTCGAAGCCATACTCCATCTAAGTAATCAGGCATGATGTTGAATAAGTCACTCACTCCACGGAGTGATACAAGAACCATTCTTCTAATCCAGACATATGTCTTATAAGAATAACTATTCCAACAGATGTTGGAAGCCACACCATGGGCTACAAGGACTATTCTTCTAATCCATGCATACGTCCTAGAAGAATAGATGTCTCAGACTATTTTTCGTTTGGAGAATGTTTGTCCACCTACACACTGACTATCCATCTAGTTGATAATCATTTCCAACACTACTGATAGTCTACATGGAAATCAAAACAATGCCATTCAATAGAACACAATTGTGTCTATCCATAGTAGTACACAACTACTATCCAGTGGTACACAACCACACCAAGTAGCACACGACTACTTAATCAATGACACATAGTCACAACCAATGGAACACATCCACCACAATAGCATACATCTACTGTCCAGAGACACAGTCTCCACAAAAATCATATCATCTAATATCAACCTGCATAAATCATTATATAAATTGAGTCATAAGGGCCATTATTCCACTCACATCTGTGAGATCTGGAAGAGCATCTACCCTCAGAAGGTAAAACATCAGCCATGAGTTATCTGGACTATTCTTCTCAAGCATAGAAGAATAACTATCCTTGATTTCTGAGCCTGGACCATTCACCTAACTGGGCCATTCCTCCGACATTATTCATAGTGCAACCTGTAGAGAATGAGTCTTCTCTATGGAATGTATGCCCTTGATTTTTGAACCTAGAACATTCACCTAACTGGGCCATTCCTCTAGCACTAATCATAGTGAAACCTAGATAGAATGAGTCTTCCCTAGGGAATGACTGTCTGAACCATTTCCTAATCGAAATGATTGTCTTGCACCAACCTCCAAAATAGACCATTATTCAAAACTTCTCACAACTGTGAACTTTGAAAGAATGATTGCTCGACGAGGCAGACCATTCTACTTGACCACTACTCAGAGTGACTGTCAAGAAGAATGAATATCCTAGACCATTCCCCCACACTATCCATAAGGGGATTAATTGATGTCTATGGTACATCAACAATCTATTGAACCATTTTCATTATGAAAATGATTGTCCAATCTGAACCATTTTTCGAATTGGAATATGCATGTTCGTCATAAATCTCACACCACTTTTCGAACTGGAAAGTAACTGCTCATCCTGGACCATTTTTTGAACTGAAAAATCATTGTCCATAAATCAATAACACATTAGTTCTCCATCCCAACTTGGGAGTAATCTCTTCCTTTTTCAATAAGGAAGTCGTCTCCACAAGCCCCAACTTGTTTCTTAAGTACGCAAACTTTTCATCTTGGACGGAGGCTTTACCAAAATATATGTTATCTTCTCATCTGTGGAGATATATTGGAGGACCACTTCTCTTTTCCGGACTTCATCACAAAGAATATAATGCTTGATCTCAATGTACTTCGGTCTGTCATGGAACACTAGTTTTCTCTAAAGGCTTCATATAGCTCTAGTCATTACAATATATCATGGTCGAGTTCAACACTTATTTTTCCTGCTAGCTCATGACATCGTGGAAAATCTCAAACTAAAACATATCCAAGTAGCACTTCTTCTATCATTGTGAGAGTTTTCTATGGATTAACAATCCATCATCCTAGACTTATGAGTAACTATTCTGATACACTATCTTTGTCATAGAAAGTTTTCACCACACTTATGTTATATATGAGATACTTTGCATCAAGTTGTTTGAATCCATACAAGGTAATCTTATATCTGCATATATGGGTCTCTTTCTACTATAAGCTTCTTTATCACTTACTTTATTGGGAAGAACAGTCTTTTACATGCAAATTCCAATCCATGGATATTATAAGAGGTATATCTCAAACAAATTGTTGTCATAGTCTTCTCCCTCCTTCTGGAAGAACCTCTAAATATTGCAATGCTTCCATTCATAAGTCTTTTTCATACTGTTCTTTATCATAACTTCCATTTATTCTGCTTGATTTCTTCTTAGTGAGTTCAAACCAAGCTGGTAGTCTTGTGATTCTCGGTATAATAATTGGTTGTTCTGGATTTTCTTTCTTTCTTGGAATCTTCATGTTCTTCCTCATGTCTCTCTTTTTCTCTTGGGTCCATGGGTCTTATATAGATTTGATACTCTAAATATTCCAACCTCTTCCTTTCATCATAGGATCATGGATGTAGATGGACAACCAATATACTTTAAGGCGTCTTTTCGAAGAAGAATTTTTATGAACACGTGTTGCTTTTCATGGATGCTACTTTCAATGGGAACATGGATAGATACTTCATAATCCTCAATGGATCGTATTATTTAGGATTATCTCCCTCCTAATCCTTGCTTCATGCATGAATGCATGCTCTTCTTTTGTAATTCTGTAATTATCTCCCTCCATCTAAGAGAGTCCATGCTTCTGTCTGCATCCTTATTGCCTTCTACAAGGAGTCACAAGTCTTTTTCTAATTTCCTCTTGGTTGTTGACTTCTTTCTATTTTGACTTCTTCTGGGTCTCTTAAGGTTTGATTATGATTTCGGCTTATCTTACAGTTGTTACTTATATAATAGCTTCCACATGAATTTTTACCAAAGATTTTCAACATACTTCATCTTTTCATGTGTATTGCTTGACTTGTAGTCATGGTGATAACAATCCTTATCCTTTTATTCTTCCATAGGTATTATTTCCCTTGAACATATTTTCTTCTAAGAAATAGATATACATGATATGTACAGGAACTATGTAAACATAGTATATACAAGAGCTTTGAAGAATATTGTTCCCTTGACTTAGAAGAAGAAGTTTGTTTTATCCTGGTTGACTTTCTTTGAGGGTTCCCTTTCTTCGGCAACTGTTGCTTCACCTGTTTCCTTCMTTTTCTCTAACTTAGGACAATGGTTCCTATAGTGACCATATTTTTCGAYAGTTGAAGCATTGTATCTTTGACATATCCTTTTCTTGATTTGGTTTCTTCCTTGAGCCAAACTTCTTCTTATTCTTGAAATTCTTGAACTTTGTTGTGAAGGCTTGAACTTCATATTTATTTTGGGATTTCTCTTTTGCRTTAGTCCTTGATTCTTCTTGTGCACATCAAGTCCAAAGTTCTTCAAATGTGGGATACTCCTTTCTTGTGTTCATGCTTGCGGAAAAYGCATCCCATGTCTTGGGAAGGACATTGAGTACCATATTTACCAGTTCCTTCTCTGAAATAATTTCTTCAATAACTTGTAGTTGATCTCTTAACTGAGAGATTCTCACAAAACATGATGTTATGATGTCATCATCATTCATTTTCATGTCACATAGCTCATTATTCAGACTCATTACTTGTCCAATGTTTTTGACTGAGAAGAGGTTAGTTAGGGCATCACACATATTCTTAGACAAGTCAGGATGAGAGATGTAGGGTATCACATGGTCTTTTATAGAGTCCATTATGATAGTCATGGCATTTATGTCATTTTCTTTGAAATTATCCATAACTGCAAAGTTCTGAGGTTCCTTCTCTTTTCCTTCTTCAAACTGTGGTTCCACGATATTTCCTTTCAACATATCCAACACTTTATTCTTGGCAAGGATGAGATCAATCCTTGTATTTCATTCTATGAAGTTAGAAGCCCCTTCTAACTTGTTTTCTGACTTCATAGAGTAGGTCATGACTGCGTTGACTTAGTCAACCTTTGAATTTGACCCAAAAACTCAAATTTGACATCTTAGCTTGTTGAGAGTACCAGGAGGTGCGTTAGGTTAGGGCGCACTAGGATATTTAGAAATTGGATCAATCTCTTCACTTAAGGTGCCTCAACAAGAGGTTTAGGATTTTGTTTACTAGAGCAAAAAATTTGACTGCAACTACAACTGTAACTGAGAAAATACTCCCAATCTATCTTCCAACGGTTAGACTGTCCAAAGATAGTGTGGGCCCATAACCTATTCGAAATAATAGGTGTGCTCGTTTAACCATAGACAATATAGCAATATTGTCACCCAACCATAGGTCGAAGCCACCCCTGAGCACCTTAACCTTGACATAGAGAATAATTTCAGAAGAAAACCCTAGGCCCAAAAGCCAAACAAGGTAGCGTACCACTCTCCAGAGCTAGCGTACCAAGAAAAAAGTCCAAACCATAACCAAGAGAAAGTCCAAGCCTAAAACCAAAAATACTAGTTTCAGTAGCTACAATTCCAGCTACTCTCTATACTTGCGCACTTACTGAATTTCTGCAATACGCACTAGATTTATGCAGTTGCGAGCTGTGTCTTTCAAATGAGCTCTAACGACATGTATTTATACTACTCCTCCTTAGCTATCTGGTCTGACTTATCATTATGGAGGCTAAAAAATCAATATTAAATATTTCCTTTAGTCGACTTGTCTTGTAGGGTTATGTCCAATGCTTTAGGGTTTCTTCTTACTTCCTGAAATATTCTATTCTTGTCATGGTTACACGTGGAGGTTAATACCTCCCACAACTACCACAATATAAACTCTTAGGATGGTCATGGGGAATATTTGGATAGTGCACGTGTTCCATTCCATACCTTGGAAAACAATGCAAGGGTGGGTGTCAATGGAGGATTTGAGAAGTTCTTCGCAAGGAAAAGTCATGTCATTACTCCTAATCTCAACACAATGGGTGAAAGGTTGGAAGTAAAGGATGGATATGACTCTACATTAATCAATTAGTACCCTCCTTGAGTGTTGAAATTTGGCATTGATGTCGAGGAAGGAAGTTCATTGATGGCCTTTGGTATTGTTGTTCATTATGGAAAACTTTGCGGAGAGAAGTGTTCTATAGCTTCATTTCTAGAAGAGGTAGTAGCTAGTTCTATTAAGGAGGTGTTAGGGAGTGGTAGGGGAGTAGAGCCTCTGGTTAGAGAGAAAGGCCTAAGTCCCTTTGTTAATGAGGTATGGAATTTAGTTTTGAGCATTTGGAGATACAACTATTGAGTTTCGTGAAGCCAATTATGGCATATTGTTACCATTGGTTAGACTTTGGTTTATTCAGTGGAGGAGACTTGTTTGGTTAGCAGTGAAGCCATAGAGGGAGGTAGGATGAAGGTATTCCTTGTTAGAAAGTCGAAGAGATGTGTAAAGTTGGCTAAGTGAAGAATGATCCTGGTGCTCAGTGAAGACATTACTATGACATAGGTTGTGGATATGTATAAAACCTTGATCAAGAAATTTTACTTGCATTTCATCTCTAAGACAAACCTCTAGAGTTGGATGGAGAAGGTTTGGAAACTGGTCTTAAGGTATGTATTAGCATTCCATACTTTGGTTAGGGGTTCGTTGGATTTCCACTTTTGAACAAAATAGGAGGTTGTAGTTACTTTCAAATATCATTGATTTGGGGGGTTCAACCGTGGCCTTGAAGAAATGGATTCTTGGTTTCGATCCTCGATAAAAAAGGTTCTTTCTACATCCAATATGGGAAAAGATGCTTGGTTTTCCACTTCAGTTTTGGATGATAAATATTCTCAAGGAGATTGGGGATACACTAAGGATATTTCTTTATGTGAATGAGAATTTTGGGACCGAAACTTCTTATGCAGTTACTTGTATTCTTGTTGTACTGGATTTAACTGAAGGGTTGGTAGAGGCTATTGATTTATTAGTGGGTAGTTGTTCTTGTGTTTAGAGCTTAGATTACATGGGGATTCCAAGCTCAAGGTTTAGTTTCGAAGGAGATTATGGGAGGGGTGTATGCTTCTCCTATAGGTATGCTAGGGAATACCATGTTATTTGAGATCAAACTGCTTCCTTTAATCGTTGAAGAATTCTTGATGGAGGGTAGAAGTGATGGGTTTATAGATTGTGAAGGAAATATCAACTTTGTTTGTGTGGAGAATGGGAAGCATGAGCAACTAAATTCTTCTCCAACTTGGGTTTTGGACTAAAGGTTGGTTTGGTCTCAAAGAATTCAAATGGGGAATTTTGAAAGGAGGTCATGGATTTGAGTGGAGGTGTTTTTATGAGCCAATGTAGTGACCCTTTGTTGATATACTGTGGGTTTGGAGCTTTGAGCTTAGTGGAAGAGAGGAAGGTATTCAAGGAGGGAGGCTTTTTGGAGATTATAGTTGGTCAAGGAGAATGTGTTCAAGGGATGTTTGGGTATGAAATTTATGTGGCCCCTCGAGAAGATAAATATTTGTTCGAGTCTTCCAAATGACTTGTTCTTTTAGAAATGTTGATGGGGGTGGTTTCTAGTGAGGGGATGTTGTCAATGGGAAAGTAGTTAAGGTAGTGGAAGGAGTTAGTTTGTGTGGAGTTAGCTCTTCTTTGATGGTTTGAAAAAAATTGGTTTGTGCATAGGAAGAAGTAAAGAAACTAAGAAACTATGGGGGAGGGATAGAAATTCATTGAGTAGATTTTAAAGTCATGGAAGGAGTTAACTTTTTAGGATTAGACTCCATAGGTAGATTTGGGGGCTTACTGATTAGATGGAGGAAAAAATCTCATCGATTGAATTCCTCTGTCATCTTGAATTCAGGGATTGGAGCTACTTTTTACTCCCTATAACTCAGGAAAGTCTTCAATCTTGTTAATTTATATGGGCCTTATTAGGATATGATCAGTTTTTGGGACGTCTTAATAGTTTCTAGAAGGTGAAAGGGTGATTATTGGTGGGGATATTAATTGGAATACTAAAAGAGTTAAACTCTTGGAGAACTATGTTAGGGAGGACCCTCTAGTAGAGTTCTTCCTTCAAAATTTTGATGAGGTTGCATTGGTAGTTGCGAGTCGATAAAAAATATACAAACCTAGAGGAATCTAAGGTTAGTGGAGGAGTATATTAATAAATACCTTGATAAGTTTTTAGTGTCTAAAGCTATCCTTCATGATCATGAGAGAATGAAGTCCTGGGTTGAGGTTGGGGGCATACTTGGATCACCTTTCAGTAATTCTTCAAATTGAAAGGGAAGACATGAAAACCTATAGTCCTTTCAAGTTCAATAGTCATTGGTTAAAGGAGCAAGAATTTATAATCCTTGTCAATATGGAATGGGTGAGATATGATCTCTTCCCCTAGGAATCAACTAGCCTTTAGATGGTAACTGACCTTAGAAATTTTAAATTTGTTGTTACAAAGTGGGATTTTGATAAGAGGAGTAAATATGAGAAGAATCTAGTATCAGTTGAGAAGGATATAATATAGATCTATTCTCAAGATTTCACATCAAGATTTAATGAAAATGATCGAGTTAGGTTGAGGACTTTCAAAAATTCCAAGAGGAAATTGATGGAAAAAAAGAGGCCCGATGGAGACTAAAGCACAAGGCTCTTTGGTTAGACAATGGGAATGATAATACTAGTTTTTTCCATAATTATGATAACCATCGGAAAAACAATACAATTTGGGAAATGAAAAATTCAGATGAATGTAAGGCTAAGCCCTTCAAGGATATAACTGACATGGGGGTATTATTCTTTAAGAGTCTCTACAAAGAGTCATATAGAATCAACATAATTGAAATAGTGAAGATAACTTACTTCTCCCCTAGTTTTGTAGGGCATGAGGAGAATGCATTGATGATAGAATAAGTGTCTAAGGAAGAATTAAAATCAATGTTGGCTTCCTTTTAGAGTGATAAGAGCCAGATGGTTGGTCAGTGGAGTTATTTAGAGGGTTTTATTCTATGTGGGAAGTGGAGTTGTTAAATCTTGTGGATGGTATTAGAAGAAATAGAAAAGTGCCCCGGGCTTTCAATTCTACCTTTATTTCCCTGATACCTAAGAAGGATAATTTTGAATCATTTGATGATTTCGACCCTTTCTCATTATGTAATTACATCTATAAAATTATATCTAAAGTCATAGCTATTAGGGAGAAAAATATATCCTTAGAACTTATTTCATTTGTATTTTTACATGGAAGGTATATTTGTGAAGCTATAGGGATATCCAAGGGGGGCTAAGATACTATAAAAACTTAGAAGGAAAATGCAATGGTCATGGATTTAGACCTCTCTAAGGCTTATGACATGTAATCTTGGCTCTACCCAGGGTTAATTTTGGTTTATATGGGTTTTTTTTATTTAGATGGTTAATTGAATTGCGGGGTGTCTATCCTATCTCTTTTGTTGATTTAATTAATGGTTTTTCCTTAGTATTATTAAAGCCTCTTAGAGGGTTGAGGTAAGGCTATTATATAGCTATTCTTCTCTTTCTACTTTTTGTTGAATTTTTGAGTAGTGCAATTATAGAAGCAAAGAGAACATGTTCATTGAAGGGGATAAACGTGGGAAGGTATTTCTTTTTTACTCATTTTTTATATGTGGATGACATCTTGTTATTTAGTTATGGATCAAGGAGAGAGGTAGATAAGATAAATGTGACCCTTTAATTATATGATACTTGTTTAGGTATGGATACCAATAGGAAATCTTTAATAGTATTTATTGGCATGGAAGAGGAATTCAAGAGAATGATATTACAAGTTTTTCCATTTCATAGGTCAGATTTTCAGGAAGGATTCAAGTATTTCATGTTTTATTTAAAACCAAATGACTATCAGAAAAAGGGATTGGTGGTGGCTAATGGATAATATAGAACGAAGGACTAAACAATGGTGCAATAATTGKCTCTTTCTTGGAGGAACTTTGACTCTTTTCAATTTAGTGCTAGAAACAATTCTAGTTTATTGGCATTCTATGCCATTCATCCCTAAAGGGGTTCTGGAATCTCTCACGAAGAAATGTCTTAAGTTTCTTTGGACTGGTAAGAAAGAGGAAGATTTTGTCCCTTTGGTTAAAGGGAAAACTTTGGCCAAACCCAAATAGGATGGTGGGTATGGCCTTAATAATATTCATCTTTTTGGTAAGGTGCTAGCTTACTAGTTTGTTTTTTGTGGATGGAATCTTGTTATTTAGTTATGGATTGAGGAGAGAGTTAGATTAGCTAAAGGTGATCCTTGATTTATATTATACTTATTTAGGTATGGAAAAAAATAGGAAATATTTAATAGTATTTAATGGCGTGGCAGAGGAATTCAAGAGAAGGACATTACAAGATTTCCCATTTTAGAGTTCGGATTTTCAGATGGGTTTCAAGTATTTTGCATTTTATTTAAAAGAAAAAATACTATCATAAAAAAGGATTGGTAGTGGCTAAAAAATAATATGGAACAAAGGACTAACCAATGGTGCGATCGTTATCTCTCTCTTGGAGCAATATTGACTCTTGTTGAGTTAGTGCTAGAAGAAATTCTAGTTTAATGGCATTATATGGCCTTCATCCCTAAGGGAGTTTTTGGAATCTCTCAGAAAGACATGTATTAAGTTTCTTTGGATTGGTATGTGAGAGAAAGAGGGTATCCCTTTGGTTAAAAGGAAAACATTGGCTAAACCCAAATAGTGGGGTGGCTAGGGCATTAATAATATTCATATTTTTAGTAAGATGCTAGCATAAAAAAGGCTATGGAGGATTGTCTCTAATCAAGGATTTTGGAGGCATGAGATTGTGTAAAGGTGCATTGAGCCAATATCTTTATAATAATGGATAAGGAAGGACACTGAAACTTTACAAAATGGGTCAATCGTTTGGAAGGCCTTGATATTGGCTTATCCATTGGTTGGAAAGTAGGGAGAGGGGTTGGAAGTGGATTTTTTATACTTTGATATGTAAATTATCGTGGATATTCCACTGGAATAGTTTGCCACAATAGATCTAATATTCTGATTTTTTTTATTATGCAGGTTTATTTCCTTAGATTTCAGATTTATTAGCACTAGCCTATTGCTCAAATTTATAAAAATAACTAAGATACGAAAAATGAAAGAACAAAAGAATGAACACACCATCCACACAAATGAACACAAGATATATCCTAGGAAACCCGATATGGGAGAACACCTAGATATAAGGTGAGGCCTATGCTTTTCTCTCTTTTCTTCAGTTATGGAAATGTAAATACAAAGAAAGGGGCCCTCACTCTGGAGTTTCTTTTTACACTACAACCTAAATAAATACTACGTAATATTCCTCCACCTCTGTTATGATCTCAAATCTCACTCCTGAATTCTCTACTCAAATATGGAACAAATATAATTCTAAAGAATGGAACCCTTCCTCCTCCTAATAGCCCAATATTTAACATAGCCTAATAGCGGTCTAGGGTTAGGGTTTTTGCATGCCTCAAATCTCAATTAGTGTTAAGTTTCATACCTTCTAAAATATTCTTGAAAGTCCACACGTGGCTATCCCCACATGTGTGAGTAATGATTTTTTATGTGGCATTCATTTGGTACCATGGTGGTCAACAAGGTAGGTCAACTTGTGGGAGGCATACTTCCATATATGAGTTCCGATTGAGGTAATTTTCACACTATTGGAAAGGTATTGATGTGTAGAAAAACTTCAAGGGGATATAACTATGCTTGCAAAGTTTTGACCCCAAAAGTACTTTTTTATACCTCAAAAATGGCTCTAGAAGGTATCAGACCCCAAATTTCCAAATTTCCTAGGTCTTCAGATGCTTCTGATTGTATCTCCTCAAAATTTGAAGCAAAGTCCTATTGCCTACTTTTTTTTACCCATTTGTCTGTGGATGGAATGTTGTAGATCTCTTCAACTTGGTTTACATATTCTCTTGAAGTGTAGTCCAAAAGTCATTGAGAAATTTGGTATCCTTGTATGAGATGATTCTCCTTGGTATCCCAAAGTGTACCCAAATCTTATTAAAATAATATTTTTGTTGCTTCTTGTCTTTTGATGGTATTTTTATTAGGCATAAGATTGCACATTTTTCTAAACCTGTCAACTACCAATAACACATAGTCATGTCCCTTCTTAGTTATTGGAAGACCACCCACAAAATCCATGGAAATGCTCTCCTAGGGTTGAGTGGGTACATGTAAGGAATGGTATAAACCTTACTTTATATTACTAAGATTGTTGGTACAACAAAGTATGTATCCTCTAATATATTGATCTACATTTTCTTGTATTTTGGGTCAATACACATACCTTTGTGAGTTGGAAATTGTCTTCCCAACACCAAAATTTCCTACAACCTTGGAGGTGCAAGCCTCTCTAATAAACTGCAATATTTCACCTTTAGGGACATAGAGGTTGTCTAGATTATAGAGAAATCCATTCTGGATATGATAGTTAGCCTTATCATCACCTTCTTCTACCCGAATTTTGCCTTGTAGCTACTAAGACACTTCTTTAAAGAAGTCCTCATATTCTATGTATGCTTATTTGTATGCATCATGGATAAAAGGATCCATGTGCATAAGAGTTCCAAAAGCTTTAATCTTGGATGTGGGTTTTCTTGAAACCATGTCTTCCAATTTATTAATGTTTCCCTTCTTATATTTGATGACTAGATGAAACTACTACAAAACCCCCCATCCACTTGCAATGTATGGTTTTATAAAGCTTACTATGGGATTGTAAACATTGAAGTGGTTGGTGATTAGTGTGGATAATAGTTCCTTTCCCATAAGATAGTGCTTCCACTTCTTAATAGCTTGAACTCGAGCATAGAGTTCCTTATCATATGTAGGCTAGTTCAAGACTCCCCCATGAAACATCTCACAATGATAACATAATGACTTATCTCCCTGCATCAAGACCTCTCCCAAAGCATATCCACTCACATATGTCTCCAATTCGAAGGTATTTTGCAATTTAGGCAAGTAAGGAATGGTTCTTGACTAATCTTCCATTTCATCTCACCAAAATCTTTGTATCGATTCTTTCCCCATTGGTTATTATGACATGGAGTGGTGCAACTATAGTTGAAAAGGATGTTATGAACTTCCGTAGGTAATGTGCTACCCTAAAAAATATTCCAACTTAGGTTACATTAGTAGGAATTAACCACTTGATGATGTCTTACATCTATGAAATATCTATATTGAGTTCCCCTCCATTTATCATGTACCCCAAATACACCAATGATTGATGAGAAAAATCACTTTTCTTGAGGTTAGCTAGTAGTTGATTCTTTTTTAGAGTCTCTAACACATGCATGAGATGTGCTCTTCCAAAATACAACTATAAACCAATATGCCACCCAAATACACTATTACAAATGAATCTGAATAGGGATACAATACATCATTCATCAATTTCATAAATGTAGTTGGTGCATTACATAATTCAAAAGGCATGGCCAACCATTCATATAGACCTTGCCTTGTTTTTAAGGTGGACTTTCAAGTGTCTTCTTCTTTAGCACATACCTTATGGTATCCTGATTTGATATTTAACTTGGTAAAGTACTTGGCATGCTGCAACTAGTCTAACAAATCATCGATCTTGGGTAGAGGGTACCAATTATTGAGTGTGATCTTGTTCAAAGCTCTGTACTTGATTCATATTTGCCAAGTCCCATCCTTCTTGGGTAGTATGATGATGGGTGACCCACAAAGGGAGGTACTTGGTTGAATTAATCCTTGCTCCAATAACTACTGCAACTATTTCTTCACTTTGTTTGCTTCTAAAATAGACACATTGTCTATATAGCCCAATTTATGGTAATGGGTAATCAAGAAACAATTGTATCTCGTGCTCCACTTCCCTATTAGGTGGTAACCCTTTAGGATCTTGGAACACTCCATGTATGGATACAACAACTCCTCCAATTATTTCTTATGCTCTTTAGTACATTCGTCTAAGGATGCCTTTACTCTTACCGATTCATCACTCGACTAATTATCTCTTAAGAAAAACAATACATCTTACATAAATGATTAAATTTTTGGCTTAGTCGGCACCTACCATAGAGATCTTGGATTTACCTTTGTGTGTGTTGATGGTGTAAGACTTCCCATCCTTGATCAAGCATTATTGGTTTTCTCTTTGCATAAAGATTGTGTCCTCATATACATGTAGGGGATTCTAAACACTACACCACACATGTCAAGGGGTACTGCATCTACCTCCACTTCATCAATAAATATGCACTTATAGAAATTTTGATCTTACACTATTTTGTGACCTTGAGCTCTACATCCTTGTTTACATATTATGATATGGGATAGGAATGATCATGAACTTCCAACCCAAGCTTTCTAACTAGATCAATTACCATGAGGTAGGTCTATGAACCATAATCTAATAGAGCATCCACCTTGGTCCTTTTGACTTCGATCTTAATGTGGAAGAGTTTAGTCATCTCTTTCTCTTCCTTTTGGAAAAGGATAATAAGATTAACCTCATTTTGCATTGAGGTGCAAACAATATTTTCATCCACATACGAGCTACTCTAAACTAGGTTGCTTGGATTCATTGCTAGTAGGTTCTTCTTCTTGGCATCCTTCTTATGGTTCTTTGGATTCAACTCTAGATGTAGCTTCCAACACTTATCTTTGGTGTGATCATGGATATTACATTGGTTGTTTAGATCCATGCACGGATGTGCAGTAGTTTTCATTTTCTTGTATTTTCCTTTCCACTTATTCTTCCCCTCCTTGGAAGCATATTGGTGGTATTTCTATTTAGAGCCACTTGGATGCCATTTCTTATGGCCTATGTTCTCTAGGATTGTGCTTACACACAAGCCTCTTCGATGATCCTTGGTTTGAATAACATCACTTGCTTTTGCAAATGATTGTGCAAATGATTGTGTAGTTATTGGAAGACCACCCACAAAATCCATAGCAATGATCTCCTAGGGTTGAGTGGGTACATGTAAGGAATGGTATAAACCTTACTTTATAGTACTAAGATTTTTGGTAAGTATGTATCCTCTAATATATTGATCTACATTTTCTTGCATTTTGGGTCAATACAMATACCTTTGTGAGTTGGAAATTGTCTTCCCAACACCAAAATTTCCTACAACCTTGGAGGTGTGAGCCTCTCTAATAAGCTACAATATTTCACCTTTAGGGAAATAGAGGTTGTATATATTATAGAGAAATCCATTMTGGAGATGATAGTTAGCCTTATCATCACCTTCTTCTACCCGGAATTTTCCTTGTGATACTAAGACACTTCTTTAAATAAGTCCTCATCTTCTATGTATGCTTCTTTGTATGCATCATGGATAAAATGATCCATGTGCATAAGAGTTTAAAAAKATTTAATATTGGATGTGGGTGTTCTTGAAACCATGTCTTCCGATTTATTACAACTTCCCTTCTTATATTTGATGACTAGATGAAACTGCTACAAAACCCCCATCCACTTGCAATGTATGGCTTTATAAATCTTACTCCGAGATTGTAAACATTGCAGTGGTTAGTGATTAGTGTGGATAATAGTTTCCTTTCCCATAAGATAGTGCTTCTACTTCTTAACAGCTTGAACTCGAGCATAGAGTTTCTTATCATATGTAGGCTAGTTCAGGACTCCCCCATGAAACATCTCACAATGATAGAATAATGACTTATCTCCCTGCATCAAGACCACTCCCAAAGCATATCCACTCACATTTGTATCCAATTCAAAGGGATTTTTCAATTTAGGCAATGTAAGGAATGGTGTTTGACTGATCTTCCATTTCATCTCACCAAAATCTTTCTGTCGATTCTTTCCCCACTGGTTATTATGACATGGAGTGGTGCAACTATAGATGAAAAGGATGATATGAACTTCCATAGGTACTGTGCTACCCCAAAAAATATTCCAAATTCAGTGACATTAGTAGGAATTAAACACTTTATGAGGGCTTCCATCTATGCAAGATCTATATTGAGTTCCCCTCCATTTATCATGTACCCCAAATACACCAATGATTGCTGAGAAAACTCACTTTTCTTGAGGTTAGCCAGTAGTTGATGCTTTTTTAGAGTCTCTAACACATGCATGAGATGTGATCTTCCCAAATACAAATATAAACCAATATGCCATCCAAATACAC
The DNA here is from genome assembly GCA_010110895.2 of Picea sitchensis. NCBI lineage: Eukaryota > Viridiplantae > Streptophyta > Pinopsida > Pinales > Pinaceae > Picea > Picea sitchensis. Next base: position 67,292 of record SNQJ01S0004525.1, read on the forward strand.
TATTACAAATGAATTTGAATAGGGATGTGATACATCATTCATCAATTTCATAAATGTAGTTGGTGCATTACATAATTCAAAAGGCATGGCCAACCATTCATATAGACCTTGCCTTGTTCTTAAGGTGGTATTCCAAGTGTCTTATTCTTTAGCACATACCTTATGGTATCTTGATTTGATATTTAACTTGGTGAAGTACTTGGCATGCTGCAACTAGTCTAACAAATCATCGATCTTGGGTAGAGGGTACCAATTCTTGAGTGTGATATTGTTCAAAGTGTTGTAGTTGATTCATATTTTCCAAGTCCCATCCTTATTGGGTAGTATGATGATAGGTGACCCACAAAGTGAGGTACTTGGTTGAATTATGCTTTGCTCCAATAACTACTGCAACTATTTCTTCACTTTGTTTGCTTCTAAAATAGACACACTGTCTATATAGCCCAATTTATGGTAACGGGGAGTCAAGCAACAATTGTATCTCATGCTCCACTTACCTCTTAGGTGGTAACCCTTTAGGATCTTGGAACACTCCCTGTATGGATACAACAACTCCTTCAACTATTTCTTATGCTATTTAGTACATTTGTCCAGGGATGCCTTTACTCTTACCGATTCATCACTCGACTAATTATCTCTTAAGAAAAACAATACATCTTACATAAATGATTAATGTTTTGGCTTAGTTGGCACCTACCAGAGAGATCTTGGATTTGCCTTTGTGTGTGTTTATGGTGTAAGAATTCCCATCCTTGATCAGGCAGTATTGGTTTTCTCTTTGCATAAAGATAGTGTCCTCATATACATGTAGGGGCTTCCAAACACTACGCCACACATGTCAAGGGGTACTACATCTAACTCCACATCATCAATAAATATGCACTTATAGAAAATTTGATCTTACACTATTTCGTGACCTTGGGCCCTACATACTTGTTTACCCATTCTGATATGGGCTAGGAATGATCATGAACTTCCAACCCAAGCTTTCTTACTAGATCAGTTACTATGAGGTAGGTCTGTGAACCATAATCTAATAGAGAATCCACCTTGGTCCTTTTGACTTCGATATTAATGTGCCGGAAGAGTTTAGTCATCTCTTTCTCTTCCTTTTGGAAAAGGATAATAAGATTAAACTCATTTTTCATTGAGGCGCAAACAATATTTTCATCCACATCCGAGCTACTCTAAACTAGGTTGCTTGGATTCATTTCTAGTAGGTACTTCTTCTTGGAATCCTTCTTATGGTTCTTTGGATTTGACTCTAGATGTAGCTTTCAACACTTATCTTCGGTGTGATCATGGATATTACAATGGTTGTTTAGATCCATGCACTGATGTGGAGTAGTTGCCATTTTCTTGTATTTTCCTTTCCACTTCTTCTTCCCCTCCTTGGAAGCATCTTGGTGGTATTTCTATTTAGAACCACTTGGATGCCCTTTCTTATGGCCTATGTTCTTCAGGATTGTGCTTACACACAAGCCTCTTCGATGATCCTTGGTTTGAATAACATCACTTACTTTTGCAAATGATTGTGTAGATCCCCTAGATACTTGAGGAGTATATTTGGGTTCTTGGGAGAGATACCTAACATTATCTCCATCTTCCTTAAATTGATGGTGTAACCTTGCACACTTTTCCCTTTCCTCTACCCGAAGTGATGCCAATGGATCTATTGGTCCTCTACATACCCAATAGGGTAAAATTGGGGCTTGATGAGGGTTTTAAATGCCTCCGACTTAGTCACTGGTGGATCACCCTCTAGCCTATGTGTCTCTTTGTGACTTTCCCACCAAGTTAGTGCACGACTCTCTATTTTTAGTTGGGAAAACAAAATCTTCTACTCTTCATATATATTATGGACATGATTGGAATACACTTCTAACTGTTGCAACCAATGATTTGACTTAACAACATTGATTTCACCTTGATGGGGTTTGATTCCCATTTTTGCTTATATTTTAAATAGAGGTTGTGGAGGAGTGATGGCACTAGAACTTGGTTTCTCTTTCTCAGAATTTTTTTTACTCATTTTCTGGGTCTTCACTATCTCTTGGTTTCTCATCTGATCCAAATTTTGAATTAGAGCCACCAACCTCCCTAAAAGGTTCGAATTTGTTTATCAGAGTTGCCATGAGGAGGGAAATGTTGTGAGAGATATCAACGAATTTATCTTCGAGCCTCAAAAATATCTCTTATGTTGCATCCTGAGGGTTTTTATGACTAGACTCATTCGTCATAGCTAGGGTTCTATGACTTCCTTCTTAAAAGAATTCCTGGATCCTCCAATTTTCCACAAATGCCCAAAAKAAAACTACTCTGATACCAATATGATCTATAAACTTCCATGTATATTCCACTCGAACAGTTCATCACAACATATCTTATAATATTCTGAAATATTTCACTATGCATGTTTATTTCCTTAGATCTTAGATTTATTAGCACTAGATTATTGCTCAAATTTATAAAAATAATTGAAATACGAAAATGAAAGAAAAAACAAATGAATGCACCATCCACATAAAATAACACAAGATGTACCCTAAGGAACTTGACATGGGATAAAAACCAACTAGAAGTTGAGGCATATGCTCTACTCTATTTTCATCAGTTATGAAATGAAAATACAAAGAAAGGGTCACTCACTATGGAGTTTCCTTTGACACTATGACCTGAATAGTTTCTATAGAATCTTCTTCCTTCTCTATTATGCTCCCAAATCCCACTCCTAGATTCTCTATCTAAATATGGAACAAGTATAATGCAAAAGAATGGAACCCTTTCTCATCCTGGTGGCCTAATATTTAACATAGCCTGATAATTGTCTAAGGTTAGGGTTTTTGCATGTCTCATCCCTCAATTATTGTTAGGTTTTAGACCTTATATAATCTTCTTGAAAGTCCACACATGGATTTCCCCATACATGTGATTAATGGGGTCTGACGTGGCATCCCCTCAGTACATGGTGGTCAACAAGGTAGGTAAACTTGTGGGAGGAATAACTTCCACATATGAGCTATGATTGAGGTGATTTTGCATTGTTGGAAAGGTCTCATTGTGTAGAAAAATGTCAAGGGGATGGGAGGTTTTTTCACAACTTTTTGACCCCTAGAAGTGTTATTTGATGCCTCAAAATGGATTTGGAAGGTTTCAAACCCTAAATTTCCAAACTGGGCCCTGCCACTAAAATGGCCCCACAATCCAATTCCTCCAATTTTACCACCCAAAAAGTAACAAGGTAGATGAAAAATTATTTAATGATCCATTTCAGATCAAAGTCACATAAGTTTTAATAAGATTTTTGGAAATATAGGGTATTTTTACTTTGGAACAAGAATCTAATCATCTAACCACTTCTATGGCAGTAAGACTAGAAAAAAGGAGAGGACTTAGGTTTGACTAAGTCAAATGTATGAACCTGTAAGGATTATGTTGGCTAACTTCATAAATGTCATATTAAATTAAAGGAATGGGATGATACTCTAGTTTGGTCTAGAAATCCTATCTTATGACAATATATCTCGAGGTTAGTCTATAAATTCCAATGTGAAGAAGGTCAACAAGGTGAGGTGGCTTGGTGTTGGATATTTTTATGGAGAGTAAGATTCCCTCTTAAATCAAAAGTATATATGTGTTTGGCGTTGAAGAATAAAGTCTTGACATAGGATGTGCTTCAAATACGTAGTTTGAATGGTCTAGATAGATGTAATATATGTAAACAGGATGGAGAATCCRTGGATCCCTTGTTAAATTCATGCCCTTATGCTATTTTATTTTGGGTAGAAGTGGAGGTTATTACTTGTTGAGGGGTAGCATGGGTTGATTGTAGAAGAGGCTCTCAAAAACTAGTTTTTGAACATMGAGTTAAAATCTTTCAGAACAATTCCTTTTTGTGGTGGGGTGGGGAATATGGTTAGATAGGATTGTAGATGTATTTCATGACATATATATACCTTCATATAAACATGCTTCTTATATTAGAGCCATGTTTGGTCACTTTAAATATTATTCCAAGCCAGTAAAGGCAATACTTATTAAACAACTTCAAATTAACAAGTTAATTCCTTGCTTCTTTTATTTATTTTTAATGGGGTGAGTCAAGAAAATGGTTTTGTGTTGGCATGTTTACAGGAAGAGTGTGATTGTCATTGATGGCAAGAAAAATAGTGAACCAAACCTYGAGAGAGAAGAAGACGAGAAAGCTAAGAAGAGATAGTGGTTTCCAGAAGTGCAGACGAGGTCCAAGAGATGGACTCACAAGAGAAGMAAAGGTTGAGATCCTTGAACACTTAGAAAACATTCTAAATTAGAGAGATCAGAAACTCAGGAGGAATATCAACAATGACTATTGAATCAMTTTTGAGTGGAAGGACAKGATAAGCTGAAATATCTGAGATCTCGATCACCCGAATTTTCGTCAGTCGTCGGATCAAAATAAATGGAAGGAGAGGATACGAAAAGATGGAGAGCCATTGGATTTAACTCAAGGAAAAGATGCATCGCAGACAGGTTGAGTCATTGATCTAAGATATTGATCAACGAACAACATTCGTTTTGGGTCTAAAGTTATGAGGAGGTTACGCTTCAGAAAAATATCACTTTAAGAATTTCAAGTTTGAGATTTGAAATCCCCGACGCCCGAAGAGTCGAAGTAAATTTCAACCGTTAGATCCAGAGGGATACGTGGTGACGGATCGTGAGCTCCGGAGAAATCTCACTTCAAGAATTTATATTTGAGATTTGAAATTCCCAAAGCCCATAGAGCTGGAGAGTTAGAGTAAATTTCAACCGTCATATCTAAAGGGATACATGGCGACGGATCGTGAGCTTCGGAGAAATCTCACTTCAAGAATTTCCAGTTGAGATTTGAAATTACCGAAGCCCGGAGACCTGGAAAGCCGAAATAAATTATCGATCATCGGATCATCCAAAGTAGATCGCAGTCATAAGATCGTTTGAAGACTATCTCAAGCATCAAATCCTTCGAAGTAAATCTGGGTCGTCTGATCCAGAAAAGACGTGGCATAATCAATCGTCTGATCTAAGAGGACACGTGGAAGTAATATGCATACTTTGAGGGGAAGTAAAGTTTGAGACTTGAGATTTCAGAAGTCTGAAGACCCAAAGGAGATATTGACCGTTGATCGAGAAAGGAGCCGCATAATTGTTGATCTGGTTGAAAGGTCAAATTCTCGAAGTGGAGGCAGAGCCATAGATTGAGAAGGACAGGTTTCCACAGATCATCGACTCTGAAAGATTGGTGTATGAAAGAAAGCAAGGTTTGAGATTTGAAACTCTCGAAGCCCGGATCACGAAATAAATCATAGTCGTTGATTTAGGAAGGTTAGATATGATCCGCAGATCGTGAAAGAAAAAATATGAATATGCACGAACCTGAAACCCGAATATCATGATATCGATGGTCCCGTTGGATTGAGGGGATTGAATATGCACGAAATTTAAAAAGTTGAAGGCGGGACGCAATCGAAACCACGGTTTTGGAGAAAGGACACATGGATGCTCGACGTAAATTACGGGGCAAAAAGTAGTTTGATTCAAACCACCTTTGGGCGCACCCACCATCACATGGTCACATGAGATCATCTCCCAAGGTCGTATCGAGAAATGGAGCTAGCGCTCACTAGACCGAGATCGGGAAGTGCCTTTTGAATAGGTGTTTGGTCACAACCATGGTCGCATCAGCGAAGGTTAAGGGAGGAGCTATCACATGGCTAGCCTCCACTTCAGATATCGGGAGTTGGGAGAATTGAGTTGTCTCAAACTTATATTCCCGAAGTCGCGATTCACGAAGCACCTGTTGGTTAGGTGTATGGTCACCACCGATGGTCACGTGAAGGAAGGGGCTTAGAAGCCAAAGAAGGCATAATTGACTAGCTATAACTTATAGAGAAGCTGAAGAGTTGTGACTTCCATAGAAGCCAAATAATCTTTGGATAACGACCATTGGTGATGAAAAAATATAGCATAACCACCATGGAAGATGAAGAGTTCGAATGATGATTAGGGAGAGGACTTGACATGAGAAAAATATGCAGAACAAAGAGTATAGTGTGCTTTTTCGATGGTTATGCACGTGGGTAGGAGGAGAATTTGTGTAGTACCTGAAGTGGAGATCAGAGGCGTAGTGTATAGAATGAAGACGCAGCACAGAGCATAAAATGCTGAAAATAAGTTGAACAAAGGGGTTGTGCGTAGGAAGAAAAAGAGCAGAGCATAGAAGCAGAAAGATACAGAAGTGAAACAAAGCATAGAAGCTGAAGAAGGCAGAGGAGACATGGAGTATCAAAGACACAACAAGTAAGTAAAGTTTTATATCTTAGGGTGGTAGGGTGGTGTTAGGGAGGACTTTTTTCCTCAGTGTTTCAAGTGAGTGCTTGAACACGGGGAGTTGTAGCTTCCATATGGTTGCAGCTAGAAAAACCAGGGTGGTAGGGTGGTGCAAGGGAGAACCATTGTTTTTTGTTATACAGGTTGGTGCCTATGTGATTGGAAGTTGATGCTTCCATCTAGTTGGTGTTGGAACACTCAGGGAGTTGGTGCTTCCTTCTAGTGGGTGCTAGAGAAATTAGAGGGTTAGTGCTCTCTACAAGTTACAAATTGTTAAAGAAGGGGTTGTAGCCTCATTTTGAGTTGGTTCTCAAAGATAGATGATGTACAGAACATAAAAGACTACCTATCATTCTAAGAAGAAGAGGTTTTCTCCCTTTATGGGTTTCCTCATGAATATCTACCTCTGTGTATATCATGTGTGTGATTGATGTTTATTATTATTTTTGTTCATGGCTTGCATAGTCTTGATGATCACTTGGAGAACATTAATAATATTTCAATAGGAATAAAATTGTTTAAGCACAGTAACAACTGATTCACACCCCCCTCTCAGTTGTCTTAGTATTTCCAAAAAAATGTATCAGAGCTGGTTCTTTTTATCTAAGGGTAGATCCTAGAGCTTAAACATGACTAGCCATGAAGGAACTTCAACCAATAAGGCCCCCCTATTCAATGGAACAAACTTTGCCTTCTGGAAAGTTAGGATGAGAACCTACATAATGAATTTAGGTGCCTATGTCTGGGATGTGGTAGAGTCTGGTTATGTAAAACCATTTGTACTATCTTCTAAGGATGACAAGCTAGAATTGAGCTTCAATGCTAAGGCTATGAATTCTATTCTGAGTGGGCTTGCAAAAGAAAAATTTGTAAAAGTTATGCACTTAGAATCTGCCAAAGAAATGTGGGATAAACTCATTAATAGTTATGAAGGTAATGAGAAGGTAAAGGATTCCAAGATTCAAACCTACAGACTACAGTTTGAACAACTAAAGATGAAAGAGAATGAAATTTCTGGGAAGTACTTTCTAAGAATTGAAGAACTAGTAAATGCAATGAAAGGACTTGGTGAAAAAATTGAGGAACCCTCTTTAGTTCAGAAAATTTTGAGATCTATGCCAGATAGTTTCAACCCAAAGGTCTATGTTATAGAAGAACTCAATGATCTAAAAGCTCTGCCTATTGACCAAATCCTAGGAACTCTAACTGCTTATGAAATGAGGATAGGTAAAGATAAACCCACCTCTAGATAATCATCATTTAAAGAAGATAAGAATGAGGATTCTAAGCCTGATGAAATTGAAGCAAAATTTGTGAGAAGACTAAAGAGAGGATCAGGCAAGTACCAAGGCAAGTTTCCCTTCAAATGTTTTAACTGTGAAAAGATAGGTCACTTTGCATCTAAGTGTCCATACAAGAAGAAGGACCAAAACTCTGAAGGTGAAGAGAAGTACAAATCCAAGATATTTGGTAAAAAGAAAAGTTTATGTGTAAACAATGATGACTCTTCAAGAGACACAGATAGTGACTCTTCTTGTGAAGATAAGTTTAATGACTTTATGATTATGGCCAAAGAGTATTATGATAATAAAAGCACAGGAAGTGATTTTAATGATGAATAAGTTGTGGTTGAATTGGAAGGAGAACCGATTAGTTCCCTAGAAGAAATTGTTAGACTCAGATTTAAGAAGAAAAAGAAAAAACAATTGTTGATACAGTTC
>SNQJ01S0004525.1:75413-85850 GCA_010110895.2 Picea sitchensis
GTTTATTATTATTTTTTTTCATGGCTTGCATAGTCTTGATGATCACTTGGAGAACATTAATAATATTTCAATAGGAATAAAATTGTTTAAGAACAGTAAAAACTGATTCACACCCCCCTCTCAGTTGTCTTAGTATTTCCACAAAAATGTATCAGAGCTGGTTCCTTTTATCTAAGGGTAGATCCTAGAGCTTAAACATGACTAGCCATGAAGGAACTTCAACCAATAAGGCCCCCCTATTCAATGGAACAAACTTTGCCTTCTGGAAAGTTAGGATGAGAACCCACATAATGAATTTAGGTGCCTATGTCTGGGATGTGGTAGAGTTTGGTTATGTAAAACCATTTGTACTATCTTCTAAGGATGACAAGCTAGAATTGAGCTTCAATGCTAAGGCTATGAATTCTATTTTGAGTGGGCTTGCAAAAGAAAAATTTGTAAAAGTTATGCACTTAGAATCTGCCAAAGAAATGTGGGATAAATTCATTAATAGTTATGAAGGTAATGAGAAGGTAAAGGATTCCAAGATTCAAACCTATAGACTACAGTTTGAACAACTAAAGATGAAAGAGAATGAAATTTCTGGGAAGTACTTTCTAAGAATTGAAGAACTAGTAAATGCAATGAAAGGACTTGGTGAAAAAATTGAGGAACCCTCTTTAGTTTAGAAAATTTTGAGATCTATGCCAGATAGGTTCAACCCAAAGGTCTATGTTATAGAAGAACTCAATGATCTAAAAGCTCTTCCTATTGACCAAATCCTAGGAACTCTAACTGCTTATGAAATGAGGATAGGTAAATATAAACCCACCTCTAGATAATCATCATTTAAAGAAGATAAGAATGAGGATTCTAAGCCTGATGAAATTGAAGAAAAATTTGTGAGAAGACTAAAGAGAGGATCAGGCAAGTACCAAGGCAAGTTTCCCTTCAAATGTTTTAACTGTGAAAAGATAGGTCACTTTGCATCTAAGTGTCCATACAAGAAAAAGGACCAAAACTCTGAAGGTGAAGAGAAGTACAAATCCAAGATATTTGGTAAAAAGAAAAGTTTATGTGTAAACAATGATGACTCTTCAAGAGACACAGATAGTGACTCTTCTTGTGAAGATAAGTTTAATGAATTTATGCTTATGGCCAAAGAGGATTATGATAATAAAAGCACAGGAAGTGATTTTAATGATGAATAAGTTGTGGTTGAATTGGAAGGAGAACCGATTAGTTCCCTAGAAGAAATTGTTAGACTCAGATTTAAGAAGAAAAAGAAAAAACAATTGTTGATACAGTTCGAGAAAGACAGTAAAAAGATTGATGAAGACTTTGCCCTGCTAAAAGTGGAATTAGAAGAAGGAAATAAAATATAGGACATTCTAAAACAACAGTTATCAGAGAAGAAGGCAAGTGTGAAGCCTTGGAAGAAGAGGCAGTAAAAACCAGAAAAGAGATGGAGAAGTTTAAAGCATTGTATCTCCAAAATATTCCAAGCATTAAAGACTCAATAGAACTAAACGACATTCTGAGAAAACATAGATCTCCTTTGTTGAATATTGGTTTAGGCTATGTAAGTGGTTCAAGCAACAAACAACTAGAAAGCAAAGAGACAGTAAAGATGATCAAGTTCCAAGTCAACAGACAATCAGACCATGTGAATACTCTACCACCAACAACTAATAAAGACAAGATGATCCCTGACAAAAAACAAAGATATCAGAAGATGGAGCAAAAAAATCCAAGAAGAAATCCATCCTTCAGGTACCAAAATTTCTTCCATGGTTACTATTTTTATTGCTCTAATTTTGATCATAAGATTGCAAATTGTCAAATTATGTTTAGAGACATGCAACTGAGGAGATCAAGAAATAAACAATCTTCGCAACATAGAAACAAACAACCAATGAGTAGACAAAGTTGCACCAATCACTTTTACCTATTGAACAATGAGCTTGAATTCTATAACTTCGGCCACAAAGATGCAAATTGTCATCTGAATAATTACAAAGCAAATCCAAGGATAAAACCCTTAGTTAGAAATGCCAACACATGGAAAAAGAAAGATAGTGAAAAATGTGGTCTAGTACTTTCAACTCAAAAACAAAAGGACCCCTGGTATATATACAATGGATGTTCCAAGCACATGACTGAAGACAAGGGTAAGTTTTTGTCTATAAGTAAAAGAAAAATAGGAAATGTGACCTTTGGAAATGATGAACCAAGTAAAATCAAGGGTAAAGGGATGGTGAGTTTGAGTAATGGCAAAGGAAAATCCCAGGATGCTCTGCTTGTAGATGGGCTGAAACATAATTTGCTCAGTGTAAGTCAAATGTGTGACAGAGGATGTGAAGTGGTGTTCACTTCCAAAGATTGTAAGATAAAGTCTGTAAACTCAGGACAAGTGGTGGCTAAAGGCATAAGGACATATAATAATGTATATGTACTGAAAGAACATAGAGAAGAGTGTCATCTAAGAAAACATAATGAAATCTGGTTATGGCATAGGAGACTTGGACATCTAAACTTTGACCACTTAATCAAGCTAAAAACTCTCGAGGCAGTAAGAGATCTTCCAAGAATATCAAAGCCACAAGATTCTATGTGTAAACCTTGCCAAGTAGGAAAGCTAACTAGGACACAGTTTAATTCCAAGAGCTCTACTTCAACAGAGAAACCACTCCAATTAGTTCATATGGATTTGTGTGGACCATCAAGACAAGAAGGCACAGGGAAGGAAAATTACTTCATGCTGATCATTGATGATTACTTCAGACTCACTTGGGTTTCTTTTCTCAAAGAAAAGCTGAAACATTTGAGAAATTTAAAATATTTAAGGCTTTAACTGAGAATCAAACATGCAACATGTTAAAGGCAGTAAGATTAGATAGAGGAGGAGAATTTATGTCAAGTTATTTCAAGGAATTCTGTGATAAACATGGGATCAAGAGAGAGTACACAATCCCAGAAACTCCACAACAAAATGGAGTAGTTGAGAGGCAAAACAAAATAGTTCAACAAATGGCTAGGTCAATGATGAATGAGAAGAACATTAGTCAAACCTACTGGGTAGAAGAAATACACACAACATTCCATATTATTAAAAAATCCCACCTTAGACCACACATTGACAAGACACCTTATGAATTGTGGTATGGAAGACCTGCTTCAATCAAACACTTCAAAGTCTTTGGGAGTAAGTGCTACATAAATAATAATAATAAAAACCTTGGAAAATATGATGATAGGGCTGATGAAGGTATATTTTTAGGGTATTCTACAAACAATAAAGGATACAGATGCTATAATAATAGGCTGCATAAATTAGTTGATTGTATTGACATAAAAGTTGATGAAGAAATCCCTGTATGAGATGTAAGCAGTGTTGAATCAAAAATAGAGGATATAGTTGAAATTGAAGATGAACGGGTCCAAGAATCAGAAAGAGAAGACTCTGAGTCAGATTAAGATACAAATACTCAGGCAAACTCAAATCAGCAGACAACATCAAATCCTTCCTCCAGAATTACTCAAAAGAATCATCCTGCAAGCCAGATAATTGGTGAAAAAGACAAAGGTGTAAAAACTAGGAGAAGGATAATCAAAGACACCGAGCAATCAAATATAGCCCTCATATCCAAGGTGGAACCCAAGAACTTTAATGAAGCCAGTAAAGATGTAAATTGGTTAAAATCAATGAATGAGGAACTTGATTAGATTGAGAAGAACAATACTTGGGAGCTTGTTCCTAGACCTGCATATAAGAATGTAATTGGTTCCAAATGGGTGTTTAAGAATAAAATGAATGAGCAAGGAAATATTGTAAGAAATAAGGCTAGATTGGTCTGCAAAGGGTATGCTCAAATAGAAGGACTGGATTTTGATGAAACAAATTTGCACCCGTAGCAAGATTAGAAGCTATTAGAATGTTTTGTGCCTATGCTTGACATAAGAAGTTTAAAGTATATCAAATGGATGTCAAGTCAACTTTTTTAAATGGAGATCTAAAAGAAGAAGTATATATGGAACAACCAGAAGGGTTCCAACTATGAGATAACCCTGACTTTGTCTGCAAGATGAATACAGACTTATATGGGTTGAAACAATCTCCTCATGCCTGGTACTACAAACTGGATAAGTATCTTCAAGACAAAGGGTTCAAGAGAGGAACAATTGACAACAATCTATATATCAAAACTGAGGATAGTGATTTGCTCATTGTGTTGGTCTATGTAGATGACATCATCTTTGGAAGTAATAATGCTTCATTGGTACAATGGTTTGCTTTTTCCATGCAGTATGAATTTGAAATGTCTATGATAGGGGAACTGTCATTTTTTCTTGGTCTGCAAATTACTCATAGGTCTGAAGGAATATTTATTTCTCAGCAGAAATATCTAAGAGAAATATTGAAAAGGTTTCAAATGGAAGATTCTACCTCTGTGAGCACACCTATGGTCACTGGATGCAAGCTAAGCAAGGATGATGACTCACTTGATGTTGATCAGATTTCATATAGGTCAATGATAGGCATCTTGTTGTACATCACATCATCTCGTCCAGACATACTGCATGTTGTTGGAATGGTAGGAAGGTATCAGTCTGCACCTAAACATAGTCATTTGATAGCTGTTAAAATAATATTCAAATATTTGAAAGGAATGATGAACTATGGCCTATGGTATCCTAGGAATCATAATTTTCAATTATCATTCTATTCAGATGTTGATTGGGCTAACTCCATGGATGAAAGGAAAAGCACGAGTGAAGGTGCATTCTTCTTAGGAGATTCTCTTGTATCATGGTTGAGAAAGAAGCAAGGTTCCATTTCTTTATCGAATACAGAAGTTGAATACATTACAACTGCCACTTGTTGTACCCAAGTATTGTGGATGATTCAAACACTTGCAGAGTTGGAGGTAAAATATACTGCACCGATCCCAATTCATTGTGATAATACTAGTGCAATTAGTGTGTCAAAGAATCCTTTATTTCACTCCAAGACCAATCATATACCCATCAAGTATCACTTCTTGAGGGAGCAGGTAACCAACACTGTTGTTTCTTTTCATTATATTCCATCCAAAGATCAGATTGTTGATATCTTCACTAAATCGCTTGCAAAATCTCAGTTTGAGTATCTATGCAGAAGTTGGGCATGACCATGTTATCAAGTTGAAATAATCTATCTGATCAGGAGGAGAACATAGTCACTCTCTGTTTTCTTTGACATTGATGTCAAAGGGGGAGAAAAATGTGCGGTCCAGATGCTACAGTGGGAGGTCTAAGGAGAACAATGCAACTTTTCAGGGTTTCCATCAATGCCAAAGGGGGATATTGTTGGCATGTTTATAGGAAGAGTGTGCTCGTCATTGATGAAAATAACACCAATGAACCAAACCTTGAGAGAGTAGAATATGAGAAAGCTTAGAAGAGATAGTGATTTCCATAAATGCAAACGAGGTCCAAGAAATGAACTCGTAGGAGAAGCAAAGGTCGATATCCTTGAACACTTAGAAAACCTTCTAAGTCAGAGAGATCAGAAACTCGAGAGGAAGAGAAACAATGACTGTTGGATCAATTTTGAGTGGAAGGACAAGATAAGATGAAAGATATGAGATATCGATCACACGAATTTTCGTYAGCCGTCGAATAGAAATAAATGGAAGGRTAGGATAAGCAAAKATGGAGAGTTGTTRGATTTAATCCAAGGCAAAGCTACATCACAGACAGGTCGAGTCATTTGTTGGTGCAATTATTTGCATAACATATTACCAAACATAAATTATCAACCGAGATTCRTAATTAGTAGAGTTGTCACACTATATGTGTCGATAACAGATAGGTTCYTATGTTTGTTTAGTATATCTTAGATAAGAAAACCATCAATAACAAAATACTATGTTTTCAAATATAACACTCTTCACACAATCCAGAAATTAGAAGGCAAAACTTGCAATCATACACTCAAAAGATTTTGCTCAGATAATGCCYTGTCCATTTACAAGCTCATGAAGTGGAAAGATGGACTTTGAATTAGTTATCTGTAGCTTCTACTCTTAACAACAACTAGCAATCAAATMTGGGTACACTTCAACAATACAACTCCAAACTTAAAAGAGAAAATTGATAACAAAACTTCTCAAGCAAAYGRTGAATCAAAAGGTTCTTTCTTAGGTGACAAATATGTTCATTAGAGGCTCATGAAATTAAGAGATGAAATCAGATATTGTTCCCTGTAGCATTTGAAACAACAATCAACAATCCATTTTATTCACTCTTAGAAAGAAATCAATCATAACCCTATCAATTCCAATCAAACCTTATTTAATAGAAGAAACAATGAATATGATTGAGAGACTTCATTATATGGTGCATGAAGGTGAGAGATGAAGTCTGATCTTATTTCTTGTAACAACTCACTTCAAACTTGCAAGAAATTCTTATCTAATTCTGCACACTCTTCAAAATGAATTGATGCATCACAAACAAAAATTTAATACAATCTTACAATCTTGCAATTCTGGAAATTACTTCATTTCTACACACGAAACCTAATTTTTAATGAGATGTTCCATTTAATGGCATATGCAATGTGAATGATGGACTCCCAATTGTTCTTGTGCTGCCACACTTTGCAATCAATTATAATAGTGAAATCAGAAATGAAATCAAAACAACAAGTACAAAAAAATAGAAATCTATACTAATAATTTACAATGAGCTTACCAAGATGGATTGGTGGCCCTTGACGATGCCAACATGGAAGATTTTAAATCAGTAGATGATAAATGCTAAGAGACACATAGGATCATTGAATTCAAACTTCGATTGATCTTCAGAAAATGAATTTACAAAAGGAGTTGGTTCATAAATCCAATTTGCAGCATACTAATTCCCCTCTCTTTTGTCTTAGCCATCACTCAATTTATATGATTTTTACATTACAAATTTGGATCTAGACAATCCAATCCAAATCAAAACCATTTTCCATCAATGGAGGTCGATTACAACCATTATCTAATCAAGGAAATGCAGTTCCCACGAATCTGAGCATGATCTTAGAATTTCTGGAAAATTGGCAAAGATTTAGGATGGATCGTTCCCCTTGAGATGGAGGTCCACACGTGTGAGATATGGAGATTCTGGCTTTCAAGTCTGCATGAAAACACATTTCTGGACAAAACCCATGTCCCCAAATTGTGATATTCATCGTTATAGGCCTGAAAATCAAGGTGAAAATCCAGTATCGAAATGTTGGTACCGGAATTCTGTAGGTAGGTGTTTAGTACTGAAATACACACAGTCACTCCATGAGTAACGGATTAGAAAAGAGCAGGTGTTGGTACCGGATTGGACACCCAGGAAGTATCAGATCAATTCTACTTAAGATTCAAACAATTATGATCATACAAAATCACACATTTAATCAAATTAACTCAAGAAAAACTAAACAAATCATGCGTTAATCGTAATTTACCTCTTATGCACATGAATAAGGTCATCAAGTGTATTTATGGAGGAAACAATCAAGTAGATTCACATAACATAGGTATAATAGGCTCATATAGAGGGAAATATAGGGCATTAGAAGTGTCAAAATGGAGACTCAACATTCCCCCATGCTTAAGTCATTGCATGTCCTCATGCAACAATGATCTTCAAAATTTCAAAATTGATGGCACTCCTCACTTGATCAAGCATTATTGACGTTCCACCCTTCTTCAGGTCCTAATTTCCTGTTATACAATATAAACTTCCTGGCCTATGCTTCACACTTCTTACCCATGGAAAAGTAGTTATGAGGGAAAAGTGGAGTCATGAGTAATAGATTAGATCTGTTAGTGATTTGATGTTAAGTCTTATCCAATCTGTTGTGGATCATAGTTAGGAGAAAGGGATGGATGTGACTCTAATATGATTATAGGATAGTGGCCAAGAGTTTTCATAATGACTTTGACTAATAGGTCCCCCCTGGCTAGATTACCTTTAAAATAAAAGTGATATATCATAGTTTAGATCTCATTTGAAGAGAGGAACACATAAAAGAATACATCCCAAGATGATTAGCTCGTTTCTTATCCAAGTTTTTAGAGATGAAGGTCTTCTTGCTTAGGTAAGGTGAATTAAACGTACTGAGGGTCCCACTTCTCATGCAAAACTATTTAATTTAAAGATAGAACTCTAAAGTGGATACTTGAAGGCTCTTAAGAACATCATCCGAGATATATAAAGGTCATATCCTAGCCTTGATTTGATAATGATTTCTTCAGAAAGAGACCCAAGGGTTTTTGTTCAGTTTTAAGTGTGCCACTTTATGTTTTTCAACTCCCTTTACCTGGAATAGCCCCGCTGCCAACATGCCTGTTCAGTACCCCAACGGGTTTACCTTAGTACCATACAAGCATGGCCCCACTGCCAGGAGGCCTGTTGAATACCTCGGTGAGTTTACCTGTACTTCCTGATACTTCATTTTTATTATATTACTCAAAAGATTTAGAATGATGTATATTGTTCATTGACAGTTTTAGAGTATAAGGAAGGCAGGTGGTACGAGAGTGTTTTAGAGTTATTAGGCACATAATTAATTGTTTGCAATTATCCCAAGGGTGACATCATCCACATTCAACTTAAATATCATCTATTCAATGTATAATGGAACATCTCGAATAATGACTAAGAGGTCCCTCTAGTTAATCCTATTAGGGTTCTCATGAAAGTTCATTGCGGTTTTGCAAGGGCGGTCCACCACATGAGGTTTTCATCAATACCTCCCAAGAGAAACTTGTAAAGATAAACCTGGATAAGAACTTGTTTGAATCAACTAGGTTAGTATTTGACATAATGGTGTCACCACTTTTCAATGGATATTTTAATTAGCAATCATTTCTTCAAAATGATGAGGTAATAAGACAAGTGCACCCATTATCATATAGAGATAAATGTGAAAATATCTTCTTAAATGATATCAAGGATGATTCATTTAGGGTTGAGTGTAGAAATGTAGGAGGAAGATGCACATGAGAGTAAAAACAATTCAACACCAGACTTACATGATCCTTGATAGAAAGAGCATGAAGAGATTAGCTCATACCTCCAATTACCTAAAGTGAAAACGATTTCAAGCATAGGACAAGGCAAAAACAGAGTGACATGATGAATGATTTCTATACGAGGAGATGTATACGAGGGATTTCCAAATTTCATGGTAGGGAGCATGGAATAATTGAGAGTAACCATATTTTTACTGCATAATTAGTCTAATTTATTTAATAAAATGAAAAATGTTGAATTTATATGTCCTAATACTTAAATCGAGCAACAAAACTTGAATATGTGATAAGAACTATCAACACCTTATTACCAGTACTGGATCACCTGAGTATCGGATGTGCACAGAGTTGTGGTTCAGTACCAGAATAACGCAGAGTTGTGGTTCAGTGTTGGAATAGCGCAAACCTCCTCCTTTGGTACCGGATGAGCACAGAGGCGACCATCAGTACCGGATGAGCACGTGAATGTTGTTCAGTATCGGATGAACGCAGGATTTCTCCAAAATTATGGAAATGACTATTAAATCCCAACACTTAACATGTTGATTTGGCCTCGTCGACGGAAGTTGCAAAAGAATATGAAGGTTTCAGCAACCACTCCCCCATGCTTGAGGCAGAAGGTTTCTTTCACGATATGTGGATCAGATCTAACCTTCCTAAATCAACGACTATGATTTATTTCGTGATCCAGGCTTCGGGAGTTTCAAATACCAAACCTTGCTTTCTTTTGTACACCAATCTTTTGGAGTTGATGATCTGCGAACACCTGTTCTTATCAATCGATGGCTCTTCCTCCACTTCGGGAATTTTAACTTTCAACCATATCAATGGTTCTGTGACTCCTTTCTCGATCAATGGCCGAGATCTCCTTCGGGTCTCCGAACTTCCGAAATCTCAAGTCTCAAACTTTAATTTCCCTCCAAGTATGCGGATTACTGCCACGTGTCCTCTTGGATTGGATGGTTGAGACTTACTTCGGGTCTTTACCTGAAGTCCATAGGATTACACCATGTATTTTATGGATCAGACAAACCAGATTTACTTTGGACGATCTGATGCTTGAGATCTTCTTTGGAATATCTTACGACTATGATCTACTTTAGATGATCCGACGGTCGAGAATTTATTTTGGATTTCTGGGTCTCCGGGCTTCGAGAATTTCAAATCTTAACTGGAAATTCTTGAAGTGAGTTTTCTCCAGAGCTCACGATCCATTGCCACATATCCCTTTGGATCTGACGGTTGAAATTTACTCCAGCTTTCTGGCTCTCCAGGCTTCGGGAATTTCAAATCTCAACTGAAAATTCTTGAAATGATATTTCTTCGGAGCTCACGATCTGTCGTCATGTATCCCTCTGGCTCTGATGGTTGAAATTTACTCCGGATCTCTGGCTCT
>SNQJ01S0004525.1:90525-123224 GCA_010110895.2 Picea sitchensis
AGAGAGAGAGATGTATGTATATATACATATGTACACACACACACATATATATATTGTCCCAATGGGGTTGGATCCATTGGTGAGGAGTGGAGATTTTTCACCGTTGGGAAAGGGTCATTACTTCTAAGGGAATTTCTTGTAGTCATGTGGCCACCTTGAGGTAGTGGTTGAATGTGTGATTGTGCCTATGGGGATTATATTAAATGATCTTATTACCTTCATATACGTACAAGTGGATCAAATCCCACCTCCATGCCCTTCAAATAATAAATTTCCAAGTGATAGCTCAATTTGTCTGACCCTTTTTGCTAAGGAATAATGTCAATGGAGGTCATGAGATCCATTTCCACAAAGGGCTGTAAGGTTAGCAGTGGATATCAATGTTGGTAGTGAATATTGTGTTCCATCCAAATAACCAAGGAAGAGGGGGAAATCCATGGGAAATTAGTTAGGTATTGACTTTCTCATAGTGGATATTGTCATTGGTAGTGAATATCCATCCAAAAAATTGGGGAATAAGGTGGATATTTATGAGGCACTGGAAAGGCACTGATTTCCTCACTTAGAAATATTTATAAGTAGGAGGGTGAGGGGACTTTATTTCTTTAGAAAAAATATATATATCACAAAATTAATGACAATATAACATAAATAATTGATGGTATTTATCACTCCATAAGACCGCAAGATCTATCAAACAAACAAAAACAATCAGAATAAAATATTCTTAAGAATACCATTTCTATATTTGAACATATTGTAAATAAAAATACTAAGGTCATTATGGTTTTCTTAAGCATGGAGATCCTTAAGAGTAATTAAGTTATCAAGATATGTAAGCTTGTGTCTTTTATTATTAAGGGTAATACATGTAAAAATAAAGTGGTGTTCATTCTCAACCTCCATTAGATCACAAGTTTTATGAATTTTCTCATCCCGGGGTGTTTTTGGGTTAGACTAGTGACTAGTTTCACCATGGAGATCATGACTATTGGTCCATAACTTAGTAATATTTATTTTATTGTTTAAACTCATATTGTTTATAAACAGTTTTGATCAACCAAATTAGAATTGATAAACTCTTTGTAGCATTTTAACTTCCTCTTATTAATGATTTCATTGTTTATATCATGTCTTATCTAGTTTAAACATCATACATATATAATATTAACAATATCCCTAATTTGATTGTCTTATTTTATGTTCCAATAGTTAACCCAAACCTCATAATCTCTATCACATCCTCTTTTGAGCTTCTTGAGCTTGTTGTGGCTACTTCTCATATGAGAAGCAATAATATGAGCCTATTTGTGCTCAATTGAAACAATTTATTCTTATATTCTAAATATATACTCATGGATTTGGAGTCTATAGAAGTACATCATGCTTCAATCAAGTGAATTAGGTAAAACATGTTTCAATCAATTTTAAATATATGTTATAAAACATTTTTGGATTTGCAAAAATTTGTTCTAGGAAATGATTTTTTTGTTATCAAAGTACTAGAGCTCAACTTTTCTACATCTTTTTTCAAGACCATAATAAGCTTTCCATCCTCCAATGACCCTCTTCTCAACATTATGGTTCCAATTTAAATGTAAATTGAAATAGGCATCTACTTGTGTTTGCAAGATTGCACCTCTTCAAGGGTGTTATAACCATAGAAAAATGGAGGGTATTTTTTTCTTAGATTTAATTATGATAATATTGGTTTAATGAATATTAACGGTAATCTCATACCTTTTGTAGAATTGATGGAGAACCCTGAGATTCTTGTGAATAACGTCAATATTTTTTGTTAAAAAGAGCATTATCATTAGTGTATAATAGAAGGATGATAATGACTATGACCATGACAACACAAAATCACCCATCATCTTTTAACCATTTTTCAATTTTATCAATATAGATGTTGAAATAAGTGGGAGAAAGTGCCTAACACAAATATTACAAATAATGTCTATGACTATGACAACACAAAATCACCCATCCTCTTTTAACCATTTTTCAATTTTATCAATATAGATGTCGAAATAAGTGGGAGAAAGTGCCTAACACAAATATTACAAATAATGTCTATTGACCATTAATTAATACATTTCATCTTAGCAATAAACCGTTAATTTTAATATGAAAATAGATACAAAATCATCTAAAATCATTATATTTTTAATAGATAAGAAATTTTACAACCATTTTTTCAAATTAGTTATTTTTAAAATATTTCTTACATATTAAATTTCTTAATTTTTTAAAAAATGTAAAAAAATGAGTCCTAATAGAAAACAACTAAAGGGATGCAAGACCAAAAAAAAATAAAAATTAAAACTTAATATTAATTTTTGTTTTGCTTTTTGTTTCCATGAAATACATATCTTGGGGACCACGAGGCTTCTTTGTATCATAGGGTTGAAGGTCATTACAACAATATACTCATTAAGAGCTCAACATATCATTTGTGGGAATCAAATCACGGTGGGGAGGATAACAATCATTCCTCCCAACCACCTGAGCTAGATCCCATTGACTCAATATTGTCAAAATTATAAAAAGAAAAATATTTAAAAAAATGAAAAACAAAATACTAAGAATCATACATAATCATGATGGTTTTCATGACATGTTAGTGATAATGAAAATATTGAAAATTAACAATCTCTTCACTTAAAGAAATGATTTGAGGTACTTGCACATTGGATTTGAAAATGGTATAACAAAATGAAGTTTAGGAAATTGAATAACTTTCAAATTATACAAATCTTATTATAAAAAAATTGTATGACTATGTAAAAATCAAGTTTTCCTACTAGTAAATGGTGTTTTTTGTTTCTATAAAATATAATGCATATTTATTTATTTATCTTAGTGCAACACATTAATACTAAAATGATGGGTTTTTTGAATTTGTTTTATAAATGTAGAGAGCCCTTTGTATGCTTTGCACCTATTTTTATAATTGTTTAAGATTAATAATATCAACATATCCCTCAAATTATGAGGTCAAGTGTTAGCATGGTATTTGAGGGCCTTGCCATCTTCTTCTTTTGTTTTATATTTTATTTTTGAAATAAAATTTTAATTCTAGTGTGTATTTCTATCAATAGTTGTGTGGCATAGAGTCTTCCTTTCAAATGGGTAAGGCAATAAAAGGGTATAGAATAAATAAAGCATTTAGTTTTTATAATTATCATATATGTGAGAAGAAAAATAAATCACACACACACACACAAAATATACCTGGATGCCTCCCTTGGCCATTGAGGCACTACTAGTAAACACTTTGTTGAATTTACAATTCAAATTTTGTAGTTGTTATCAACCCAAATGGGCTACCAAAATATGCATAATAGAATTAACATGCAATACAATTGCATCCTCCATAATGGAAATAAATATCCATACACAACAATTCTTAGCAATTTCTCAATCAGGAATCCTCCACATGCATGACCTATATGAGATTATCAACGATTTTAACTCACTAACCATTTCACAAACATAATTCACATGCAACCTAATTTAACTCATGGAATTCAAGTAACAAAATACAAACAGTGAAATTCTACAAAGAAATAGATTCAAGCACTTATTTGTACTCAAGTGAAATCCACCAAACTAGTTACTGAGGAGAGATTTACCACCCA
Organism: Picea sitchensis; assembly: GCA_010110895.2. Lineage (NCBI taxonomy): Eukaryota > Viridiplantae > Streptophyta > Pinopsida > Pinales > Pinaceae > Picea > Picea sitchensis. The sequence goes on from SNQJ01S0004525.1 coordinate 94,170, forward strand.
ACTGTAGTAGCCACCTATTCCACCCCTAAGGCCAAACTATGATACAATAAGTGAAAATTAAGTTCCTACATGGCTCTAGTCTCACTTACCCCAACTCATTATTCTTATGACACAATGTATCTTTTCACTACAAAGTGTTAAAGGGCGCCATATAGTCATCGATTAATGATGGGACTTTGTTCCATTTCTCTACATAACATAAGGAAAACCTTCCATTTATATGCTCAACATTCCCTTAGGGATCTTCCTCCCTTCTAGTGCCATTCAATACAAACATAAGAGTCCAAATCACTAATTTCCTTCTGGGAATAACTTGGAGGAGAAACAATTGGCTCTAAAAATAATCAACGTGCAACAATAATAGGGTTGTAGGTGCAATGATGTCTTCTTCAATAGTTGTGGACATTCTAATCATGTTTTTTCCCTCAAAACCATCCCATTTCATTTCATATTCATAGAACCAAGTATCCATCCTCGATATGCGCTTACCAACCATTAATGCACGGGGTTCTCTGTTAAGAACCAAATACTTGCATAGAGAAACACCACAAAGATTCAGAGAACAATATAGAAGAACCACACTTTTATTATAAGAAAACCCTTGAGGTAGGGCAACACCATAAAATGGATCATATTATGGAAGGGATCATCTCTTGTTTACTCTCCTCTTCAGAGGGAATCTTCCTATTGAGCTACCACTCCATTACAATATTTCTCATCATATCCGATTACATTGCTTGAACCACTTTCTCTGAGTGTTACCATTGCCTAAGAACATTCTAGAGGAGGAGCCTTCTACACAAGTATAACCTTCTAGTAGGTCCTCATTTGTGTATATCTAACTACCATAGTGGGCCTTATTTAAAATATAGGCTGGACCCTAGTCCACCTTACATTGAATAACCTCAATGATATCAATGTACCCTCACCCCCTCCCCACTACCTCTCTAGGTACCTAACATCCCATCCCCCTTATGAAAGTGTTTCCCTTCACTTATTATGAGGGTGTACAATATATACTTTCTGATTCCCAATGGTAAGTTAATGAGACCCTTAATGTTGAAGAATACTTGAGAACCAAGGATTATGTATTTGGAAGTTTGAGTAGCTTTTGAAGATATTCTTATTGTATTTGTAATTTATTACTTCAATATATTAATATAATATTATTTATATATTATATTTTTTTTAATATATGACTAGTTGTGTGCCTTTGTGAAGTCAATTATTGTGCTTGACAAGTAAGAAATGTATAATAAAGGATGAGTGGTCAGCCCAGACCTAATTTTAGGTTGATCAAACTACTATTTATAAATGAGGCTAGTGCCTTATTTGAACACACATACAAGCTCTCAAGTCAAGAAGAGAAGTGTGAAAGTCTTAGAGGGATATGCTATTGTAGCTAGAAGGTGACGTTGTGGAAGATCTTGGTTTATCTCTTGGGCATATTTTGGTTATGTGGTGTGCTACTCTTCCCTAGTCAAGGGTTTGATAAGGATATTTTTCTTTGTTAGTTCTCTCACGGAGAGAGAGAGGCATTGTTCTTGTTTGTTGAATCTATATTGAGGAAGTTTTCTAGGTTTTCTCCTAGAGGGGTTTCGAGTAAATCTTGTGTATATTAGGATGTTATTCTTTCAGTGATCCTTATTATGTAGTTATTGTGGTAATTGTTTAAAAAGAAGTAAAAGAACACTAATCTAATTAACTACTTAAGACAAAAATTCAACATAGTGCAGCGGGGCACGGAAGAGAATTTTCATAACTTGAAGAGCTCGCTAAGAAAAACAAGGGCATATGAAGATTCTCCTAACCCTAGTGCACCTTCTCCCTAGAGGATTTTTTAGTTTGGACAAGTTTCAAAATTTAGGGTTTACGCATACTAGCGTTTATTCAACCCTAAAAGGCGACGCCATCCAACTTGTTGGAGGATGTTGGGTAAAGTAAGACCATCTAGGAGCTCTCCCTAGGAGCATCTGAATCCCCGGATCAAAATTCTGAAATTTGAGTTTGAGAAATTAGGGTTTCCTCTTAAAATCCTAATTTGTAGTTGTAGTTGCAGTTTCAGTATCAGTTTCAGTATTAGTTGTAGTTGTAGTATCGGTTGTAGTTGCAGTGCCATTTCCTTCATACTAGTTACAGTGCTAGCACCAATTGCATTTTGAAAGTTTCTATGAAGTGTTGGCATAATGTTAACATATAAAATAGCATAGTACATTAACATTCACTTGACAAATGCAGCCCATGGAATAATAGATGAGATATTTTAAGATATCAATTGGATGAAAAGAGTATTTCTAATGAGTAGTCAACACAAGTACATATGTGACAAACTTCTACAAAGGCACATATCAGAATCAAAAAACTAAGTCCCTCGGCCCGGGCTTTCACTTCCGTCCTCCCGCAAGGAAATGCCATATAAAGGAACGTATGATCTGGGGACTCAATGTGAGGTAAGAAATTTATCCAGGGTATCTTTGCTCTCAAAATTTGAATTCCCTCCTCTTCCAGCCAGAAGCTGGATATGGCCCAGTTATAACCTTCAAATGGAATTGAAAGGGCGAGTCAAAACGTTTCCAATATGTGGAAGGCTAAGGATCATGGATCCCATGGCGTGACATGGAAATAACACAATTTTTAATTTTAGCACCAAACCCAATGTAAGCGGGATGTAATGGAGTAGCCCGCATACATGTTTAATATTAGCGGTGGGAAGGGCATGTATATGTGGAAAAATATGAGTTTTTGTCTTTGGAAGGTACAACAAGGGACTTCAAATCTGCATAAGGAAATGGAATTCCATTCAAACGGTTACCCGGGGTGAGGAAAAGTTTTTCTATAAAAGATGCCCTATTGAGAGATTGAGGAGAATTATTTGATGGCCAAAATGCATTATAATTCCCAGTGGAGTAATGGAGAATCAACTAGAAGTGCTAGTTTTTCATGAGAATTAATGTGATCCATAATGACTTTTACACATGGCTACCAATTTGAATTACATTGTAGATCATGTGTAAATATATAAATATCTATTCATGTACATGAATAGGAAATACAAATAGACACGTACCATAGGTTTTTCATAGTCCGCGAATAAGGCCCGATTAGGCTTGACCTCAAATCAATCACGAATATATATGTGTATACAGTGATTTTACAATCTGATCTCCCATATGATCACTAAAGTCCTTATAGGTCTTGGTCCAATGAAAGACAACAACGGATTAGGGAAGTTTTTAAACGCTTCAGTTGAATGTATTCTACACTATAATACCAAAGTTGCAAGTCTACATCATGTGAATAAGGAGTTGAGGTTGAACATAATGGGACTTCATTTGATTACCGATCATTAGGTATACATGTTAGCAAATCTTGAGACAACCTATCAATAATGAAAGTAGGTATCAAGGGAATAAGTACATTCTTACAAGTGTGAATAAAGGTGTTGAGGTCAAATGCCAGAAGAATCCATCGTTCATGAGACATTGATATATTCCCATTGTCAATGGTGGGAGAACACGCGTTTAGGTACTCATAGGAATCTAGGCCTGATTTCTAGAATATATGAGTTGAAATCGATGGAAGGATACTCGCTGAAAGGAGAGCGATGGGCATCTCTCATCACCCAACATGAGGTAAAAATAAATATATTGATTATTTGGAGGAACTCGTATGAAGAGGATGTTCACAAACCTTCTGTGCATCTCCCGCATGCACCGGATGCAAATGGTGCATGAAAGAGACCTCGAATAAAATTATTGAAATTTGGGTATCTTGGAGGTATACGCATTGGCGATTGCTCAACATCACGAGTGACCAAGCAAAATTTCTCTAGTGACTTTATAATGTGTTTTTATAAAGTGATTTTGTAAAGTGATTTTGTAAAGTTGGGTATTTTAATTTTTTAATGTAAAAGTGACTTTATGATGTTTTGAGTCCCTTTAATGACTTCAAAGTGACCTCAACTAATGATTAATTCGTGACCGTTGATCTCATGAGGACAAGATCTAATCTTGACTATCAATATCATTGGAAGACCAAAGGTTAGGGAAATTACACATTAAAGTGATAAAGGCAGCTCATTAGGAGGATGGTGCACTTTTGAGGAGGGTTTGAGGGAAGCTCAAGAGTCAAGAGGCACGATTCCCAAGAGATTTCTTTGCTTGGAGGGAAGAGCAACAACATAGGGAGTTGGCATGCATCCCTACGAGAGGGATTGGCACGATATCCAAGGAGCATTTGCAGCAATAAATATAGTCCATACAATAGCTAAAGAGGTGGGTACAACAAAGAGGCACACAAGTGGTGGCATTGTCTAACAACAGTATTGACATGATTTTCTATGCATTTTGTTGGGTGTCTTCTATTCTGTAATGTACAACAACTCTTGGCATGAGTTTCTAGATAGATTGGTGACTATTGTGGATGTTTGTTAACCGTACTAGGGCATACAGTCAAGGCTCTTTGATTCTGAGTTTCTCATTGTTTTCTATAGGGATATTTTGTTGGAGAGTGAGATAAGTCTATGTATTTATTTTTTTGATGCTATTGTTGTTGTGTATTACTGATATTTCCCTAAATATGGATAAAGAAGTATTCTCCTTAAATTTTGTCCTCTTTTTTGAGTAATTCTTCTTGGGGTTTTGCCCAGATTTTTGTTGCTAAAAGTGTGATCTTGTTCACTGATTCATGATTATTCCAATGTTGTTATATTTCAGATTGCTTAATTGTTTATGTTTCAACCCATGAATACAATATTTTTTATAGTTTTATATACTGAAGAAAGCTGACCGTTGTACAAACTAGAGAAGGTAAAAGGAAATATTTATTAACTAAGTGTGGGATGCGACTACCAATAAGAAGACTATCGATAAGGGGAAACCACCAATAAGACTAATGGTATCCAAGACACTACGATCAATGTGTGAATAGATTTCTTATTAAATGTTCGAACACAAGGGAAACCCCTAGTCAGCGACCAATGAGGAGATGTCATTGTTGGGTTCAAAGATTTACCTACCCATAAGGAAAGTAGGACAAGGTTGCATGGTAGGAATACAACTTCGTGTGACTCTAAGACACATTGAGGGGTATGGTTGACATGCAAAGTCAACAGTTCTAAGGAATGGTCGAGATAGGTTTATAGACTTCCTTTGAGTAAGAGAATGAGACATATGGATAGCTTAGACAACATATACTTGATGATAAAGCTTTGTGATGTAGAACATCGATGAAATCTCCATAGTGATTGGAAGAATAACCATTTGGAGGAGTAAACTCTAAGTAATGAGCTCAACTGCGAGGTCATGCTAAACTAAAAATTTGGATGACAATGGACTCAAAATTTGAATTAGCACATTCAAAGGAGACACATTAACAATATGAGATAATATTTATTTTTCTAGCCCATTTTTTTTTTTCATGAGCGAATGAATGATGTGATACGAGAAACAAGTCACGGTGAGTAAGAAACTAGCTCAAATAGTGGATTATACCTATGCTCAATGCAAGGAAGTGCATGTGGGGCATGGACACTTTCGAGGGGGAATGTTTACTCTTAGGGTATAAAGGTGTCAAGTTACAAAGGATATAAATAAGACTCTGCTTGGATAGTGATGCAAATTGCTAAGGTAAGAGATTATACTTGAGAGAAATTAAGGAGCGAAAATAGTCTCAATAATGCAAGCAAGATAAGGAGATGCAATTACAACTTAACTCCAAAAGATGTCCTTTGCCATTGGAATTTGGTCCCCTAGGCGAAAAAGTATGGTAATACCAGGAGACTCTTCTGGCCAATGGTGACTAGGTATTACATTTTTGAAATTAGTCTACTTGGTCCAAAAGGGTTAAATTTACACCAAATAGATGTCCTTTCAAATCCATTTTACAAGTGTGAAAGAGACAAGTTCATTCGATAATATTTTCATTTTTTTGGGAGTGGGAAAAGAGCTTAACTAAGACTTCGTGGAAGTCCCATAAGTATAAGTCAAGATGCTTGTGAGTAAGAATATGGGGTTGAATGAGAAAATTCCTTATTGGGACTATAGGAAATCTCAGTCCTATGGAATAAATTTTGCGTAACAAAATGGCTTTGAGGTTCTAACTAGGAACCCATGTTTGGTAAAGCCATACCCACTCCAGGCACTTATGGTGAGTAAGGAGGTTTGTGGCTAATAAAATGGGTTTTGGCTGCCCTGGGCATATGAATCACGATTCATGCGGTGAAGGCTGGAGAGACAACTTATCATACATGTTGGTAAAAGAAAATACTTGTCGAAGTTACTAACGAGTGGTATGACACTAGAAACCACAAAAAAAATCCTGGACAAAACCACAAAAGTAACTCAACTGCTTGCATTATTAATCCACTAGGTCAAAAATTAGCACAAACTATATAGGGATAAATGTTTCTACTAATGGTAAAATGAACAATTTTACCATACCCTTTGTTTGAGTTTTCACCCACATGGTGCATTTTAAGCCATTTTTCCCACGATATTCAACTGTTTGTGTGGAATACGATCAGCGAAGGTGTTGACAACCATCACGGGATGAAGTAAGTGCCCTTCCCTCCTCTTCATTTTCAAAGTGGTTTAAAATTCCAATTTAGTCCCCATTTTTTGGTTTGGAGGCAACATGTAAATTAGGGTTATTGTCACGAGGCTATAATTCATGCAGGTCATGTATATGGAGACATGTACACAGAAAAAGAAAAGCATGCCCGCGTATATGTGGCCCTACACACAAATGTTAACATTATAGCCCATGTACAAGTCCACAAACAACTTTTTTAATGAATTTAAATCAAAAAATGACCCTTTTGGCGTAATGGGTTGCTTGAATGGAGAGAGAGGGAGCATGAAGGAGATGCAATATTGGAAGAGATCTTGAGGGGCCTAGCTTTAAAAATATGTGTTCTATACAATTTTTGGGCTCTCACAGGAATGAGGGCTCAAGTGAGGTTCTCTATATGCTCATAAATTATTGGGATCTAGAGACAAAGGCCTTCAATATCAATGGGAAATCATTGAGGATTGAAGTAGATGACATCCATTTTATCATGGTAACTGTATGGGTGGGAGGTGAGTGAATATCAAAGTCAGAGTGGGGTAGTATGAACATATGGGATTACATTACCCACTCATTATGTTGCAGAGCAGGATAAAGTAGGGATCCAAATCCTCATCAGGGAAATCAAGAACCTTAGTGTTGTGCCTCTTTCTTCACCTAAGTGAGAAAAGCAGAGGTGCTTACAAGCTTAATTGGGTTAGCTAATAGGTTGTAAGGAAAGGGTTAGAGAAAGAAATATAAAAGAACAAACTAAGAATTAAACTAGGAAATAAAAAAAACAATTAAACTGTGAGCATGGGACATGGAGACAAAAACCAATAGAAGACTCATGTCACCAATGGCAAGGATTATATTGTGAGAAAACACTGGAAGGGACTATGAGTCCCTTCTTCCTCAAGGGAGAACTCTTGGACCCACACAAATAAGCTCTTCTTACAACTTTGGATGAAATGAAGATCAGCTAATCCCACTCAGAGGTGGGGATGGATTTATTGTAATGATGCTGGTATACTCTTGATGAGGAATAGAGGATTCCTCAAGAGAATAACAGCAACATAAATTTGTTAATGAATTCCTTGAAAATGGGAGTGCACCATGGCCTTGTTTTATAGCACCTCTTTGAGAATTGTGCAACCGACTTGTAGTGTGAAAAGAGGCTATTTGGGGCATTTTTAGGTCTTTGACCCGCCACCCAGTCAGATTCATTCGAGATTTGGGTGTCAAATCAACATGCAAGTTGAACGGAAGTGGGTGGGAGGCCAACCAATCTCGTAAATGTGTCATTCTCAGATATTGATGCTGACTTTTAGCGACCAGTCGCACATCATGCATTAATGCTTTAGTGCATCTTGTAGTGTGAAAAGAGGCTATTTAGGGCATTTTTAGGTCTTTGACCAGCCACCCAGTCGGATTCAGTCGAGATTTGGGTGTCAAATCAACTTGGAAGTTGAACCAGAAGTGGGTGGGAGGCCAACCAATCTCGTAAATGTGTCGTTCTCAGATGTGTGCGGCTTTTAGCGACCACAGTCGCACATCATGCACATGTGCGCTTTTAGTGCATTTCTGGATCACGCATGTGCACGCGCTCCTTGTGTAGTCATAACGCACCTTAATTTTATCACTAGTTGTATAGTTTTGGACCTTTTGGAAATGATTTTGTGGTAATTTTGGTTCATGGGTGACCTCATAATTGTTTGAATCTACTGGATTCTTGTAACCATTTGCGGACAAAATTTTAGTGATAACACCTAGTTTAAATATCATCGTACTTGTTCTTACATGGATCTCGGGGTTGACCTCATTGCAACAGACATCAAGGCCACTCATTTTTTACGTAATGGAGTGTTTACAACCCACGGTTTATGACTGGTGTACCTCACTACTGGCTAACATGAATATCCAGTTGACGGATTACAAATAAGGGAGGAAGACAAACTTTGGGTTTGCATCCATCTTTTGTAGTTTTTTCTTTGAGCGGGTTCCAGGCTTGAGCCCTATAGCAGATATCATTCCAAATAGACTGTGTGATCCATCCATGTCACAGTGGAACGACGTGATAAGGTGGTTAGGAGGTGGTAGGGTGAAAAACCCCTACAATGATGAGTTCTTTTTCTGGTGGCATCGATAGGTTATAGCCATAGACGTCTACCCTTATGTTGGGATTGACTACAGAGGGGATCCAGATATGTCTTTGCCACCAGAATCCGCCTACAGTGATATTGGTAAGAATGTTTTTTATATATTTCATTTTTTTGTGTTTTTTCCAAAAGAATAAAAAAAACAAAAATATTTTTGTATGGTATCAAATATTAATAATTACTTTGTTACGCAGATGTGGGTCCGTGAAGACCAGATGGATTTCCATGACATTGGTGAAGGAATCGGGGAGATGAGCATGCATGAAGAGATGCAGAGAGAGAGCTACAAAATGTGCAGGGGAACCTGTCTCGATTGATGCACATGATTCTTATGGTTCAGGTGGAGGATCTGACAGAGGATATGCAACGACAAGTGGTGGGCATGCCACGTGCATGGGTGCAACTCTTTCGATGTCTTAGAAATTCCATATTGTGCTTCATGATATGCATCTGACACCATAGGCGTAGATGCCATGGTCATATATCTACCGTCCATATATGTATTTTGAGGGTGTGAGCCCCATTTTGTACTATGACACCATATTTTTTGAAGAGATTAAATATAAAAAACATTGGTCCTCGGCTTTAATTATATATGTTACAATGTGTACATTGATGAATGTGCTTTCTTTACTTTAGTTATGTGAAAAATTCCAATCTAAAACATAATTAGCATATGCATCGGATACAAAATTAGAACTTCTAGGTATGTGATTATAAGTAATAGAATCAAAGTATCGTTCTAAAAGTCATACCCATAGGAGTCGTTGGAGTAGAGTAGGGTCTCACACATGGTAATTGTCGTTTAATTGACATATGTAGGAGTCCAGGAAAACCTCTAAAGATTGAACACCATTTTAAATGGCGTCGCGTAATAGTTCTATAACACCTCTATACTCAACCACATTATTCGTTGATGGCTCCATACAAACGCCACCTAAAGACGCCAGTTGATTCTCAGGTGAGTAAACGACCCAAGTGGAGGAAGCCATGTTCCATGTATGACAACTAGAATCATCTATGAATCCTAAGTAAACTGAAGACTCCATTGACATCTACCAACCAAGGTAAAACCTAATAAGAAAGACGATGACACAAAAGAAAAAATATATATACACTAAGATACACTAGTATACAAAGAGTCACGCCCAAGCTTGAGGACTCAAGTGTAATATATTTTAAGGTAGAGCCCATTTTTGGGCTCATCCAACATATTCCCTTCATAATCCTCCAATTCATAAGCTCCTTTCTCTAAAACATGTCGCCCGATATAAGGACAGTGCCACATGGGATTGAACTTGCCTGCCCCCAACGATTCTTTGGCTTTGTCATACATGAGAACCAAGTCACCCTCAACATATTGTCAAAGACACACATACCTATCATAATGAACCTTAACACATCATTTATTCGCTTCAATAGTCATATAGGAATCTCGACGTTGCTCATCTAGATGCTCTAGGTGCATGAGGCATTCTTCAATATCAGATGTGTCAGGTAAGAGCTCAATTTCTAGTTTGAGGGAAGGGATTTCACATTCAATCAGAAGGATTGAATCCACACCATGTACTAACTGAAAAGGAGAAAAAACAATGGAATTCTTAACCAAGATTTGATATGCCCAAAGCGCGGGGTAAATCATTAGAATACAGTCAGACTTACTTTGGTTGATAGTCTTTTGAAAGATGGTATTGAGAGATTTATTCACCGCCTCTACTTGTCCATTTTCATGGGGATAATAAGGGGAAGAATGACCATGATTGAACCCCAGTTTTTATGCTAACTCCTTCATCATTTCATTTTGAAAGTGACTACCATGGTCAATGACAATCTCCTTTGGGATTCCCAACCGGGCTATAATTTGGTTGAAAACGAAGAATGTTGCAATCTTACCATCGAATTTAATGGTAGGCATGGCCTCTACCCATTTAGTGAAGTAATCCATGACCATGATAATATGTTGATGCCCCCCAGTTGAAGATGGGTTACAGTCCATAAAATATACACTCCACTTGGTGAAGGGATCGACGATGATGACTGGATGAAGAGGGGATGGATGCGAGCACATTTTCTGAGCGAACACCTGGCAAGGGTGACACTTCTTGACTGCTTCAACACAATATTTACAAATTGACGGCCAAAATTAACCAGATCATAATATTTTTTGGGTTGTCGCAAGCCTAGATAGATGAGCACCACAAGCCCCACTGTGAAAATCATTGAGAACTGACTCAACTTCCTCATGAGTCAAGCAATGACACAAAATATTATCCACTCCTCAACGATACAAAGTGTCATTGGTGATAAGGTAGTTATTATCTTGATGACATAAACATCGTCGATCGCCTCTCAACAGATTCTGGGATAACTTCAAGGTTTGAATATAAACTAGAATGTCTCCATACCAAGGTTCCAAAGACAATATAAGGAAGATATGTTCATTTGCGAACAATCACTATGAATAACGTCCTCATCCAGTCGAGGGAAGTCTGATATCAACTCGGAAAAAACAAGCGATTTCTTAAACTTTGTCAAAGAAAAATCGAGATCAAATTCTTGCAAAATAACAATCCACTTATTGTATTTCCCCCCTACGATACGCCTGGTAAGGACATATTGAAATGGATTGATATCTGCAAGTACAGTAGTTTTGTAAAGCACTATATAATTCAATAATCTCTGAACTACGTGTACGATGACCAAGGCTAGATTCTCGATGTCAAAGTACTTAAGTTCAAGACCAACTAAATTTCGACTAAGATGGTAGACAATGTGCTCATGGAGCTCATCGTCCTCCTGAATCAGAACCATACCAACCGTCCCTTCGGACGTGGCAATACAAAGCAAATAATCTCTACTATAGTCTGGAGGCTTCAGTAGAGGCGTTGATACCAAGTATTTATTAAGAGCATCAAAGGATTCCTTGGATCGCTCATCCCATATAAACAAAGTATCCTTCTTCAAAAGACACATGAAACCCTTAGTTAAATTGGCATTGTTCACTATGAACCGATGCAAGAAGTTAGCCTTCCCCTGTAAACCCCGAAGTTGTCGAATGTTGCGCGGGGGAGGCAATCAAAGTATTGCCTCAACCTTCATAGTATCCACCATGATCCCATGCTCAGAGATGAAGAATCCTAAGATTCATCCATACCTAACATAGAAGATGTACTTGTGAGGGTTTAAATGGATGTGATAATAACGACATATCTCAAATACTAGTCGAAGGTGATTAGAATGATCTACTCTCTTGTGAGAGTGAGCAACAAGATCATCGAGGTGAGCTTCAAAAATACGTTTGAGATCGTGAAAATCAAAGGTCACAGCGTGTTGGAAGGTTGCTCCAGCGTTTTTAATGCCAAAAGGCATTTTCCGGTATGAAAAAGTAACCCAAGGACAAATAAATTCCATCTTGTGTTGATCCTAGAGTTTGATTTGAATTTGATTATATCCTGAAAATCCATCCGTAAAATAAAAAAATTTGCTTCCCATGCACTCATCAAGAATATAGTCCATGAAAGGAGTCAAGAAGTTGTATTTAGGACAAGCTTTGTTCAGGTCTTGAAAACACATACATGCACGAATGGTTCCTTGTTTCTTATTTATGAGAAAAGGGTTGCATACCCATTCGTTCAAAGGAAACAAATAGATGAAACCAACACCAAGTAGTTTCTCTACCTCTACCTTAATAGCAGGGGCCTTCCTAGGATTAAGAGCTCTAAGACATTGTTGAACAGTTATACCATCTGAGTAAGTCTTGATCTCATGTTCGAAAATGCTAGGGTCGATCCCTAACATCTTTTTGTATGACTAAGTGCATCACATAATTATTTGAAGAGATCAATGTAGATCTTAATTTCTTCAGGCAAACAATCCGCATCGATATATACATTTTCAATTTTTCCAGGAATTCGAGAGATGTTGATCGTGATGGTAGGATAAATATTCGCCATGTTTCATTCAACATAGATTACATCATGTGTATCTAGTGGAACCATAGTGTGACTGAGCATCTCACTCAAGGTAGATCTAAATTCGTCATGTTCGATCCTAACATGTTTTGGGAGGAAAGAGCGATGATGCATATCATCCCATGGCCTATCGAGACCATTCATGGCCTATAAGATGGATTCATATAAAGGTAATGTATCATCAAGGCAATCATTTGAAAAATAAGATGGGGTGGCCCATACGGGCTTGAGAACATGATCTTCCTTGTCCGTCTATGAGGAGAAAGGATATGGGTCAGCAGTAGTGTTAAGAATAACTTGATACACAACCTCTATTGTCGACATTGGCATTGCTATCCCAATGTGTGATTGGCCTTCACAGGAAATAGTCGGGGAAGGTAGGGTCCAAGGGTCATTGAAATACAAAGTATGGAAAGGAACATACCTCATTGACAACGAAGACTCACTGCAAATGGCATAAATGTGATAAATTGGTGCCATGAAATCAAATGTACCCATGAGAGAGGAATACATTTTGACACCAATATCCCAAGTTGTTGGCTGAGAATTTTCGATCAATGGAATCGAATGTCCAATTGATGCATTAGGACTAGCATGTGCAAAGTACAATTGATCAATCCTCACTATTTTTCCTTCATGAGGAAAACTTAAAGTGCCGAAAACATATGACACGACCGCAGTCATGGGGTGCATCAACCACCTCGACATCAACCTCCATTGTCTTTCCACCTAAATGGACCAGAAAAGAGGGAAGAATTTCATGGGTTCGAAATGAATGACCATCAAATGCGGTCAACATAGTCATAGATTGGGATAGAGTCGAAGAACCAATGGATTTCCAACAGGTTAGGGACATCACACACGTTGCATCACCTTCATCAATTACAGTGTGTTTGATGGTATATTTCGTGTACTCCACATGGATTTTAAAGGCCACGTGGTGAGGAAAGAGAGGCTTAACATTTGTGACACCAAACTTAAAAACCTTCGATCCACATGAGTCTAGAGTTCCTAATGTATATAACAAGGCGTTACTCTGTGATGGACACTCTTGGAGAACCTCCAAATATGACATCGCACAAGGGGTTTGACCCAGATATTCGACAATCGAATAGTTCTGGGTAGCTCTAGCATTAGGATTGTGGGCATAACACTTCGGTACTCCTTTCAAAATATGAGGTGGAGGCTCTAGCTTTTTGATCTGCAAAAGTGTTTCTGGAGGAGGGGAAGACTCTGGACCTATAACAATCTGTGTAGAACTGTAATAACGAGATTGAGTGGCTACATCAATCTAAGACTTGACCATATTAACACATAGATTATCACCTTCATGTGTCGAGGGGTTTTGATTCCCACTGGATGCATTTTCGGTGTTGGAGGACCTCGAAGCCATGTGTTGATTATGCGAAAATTATTTGGTCAACACAATGGGTGGTTGAGATAAGAGCCTTGAGGCTTCCTCAAGTTTGGGGCGTAGGTGGGTAAGGTGATCATATTTACAAAGTTTACAAGGAAACTTCACCTTCCATTTTTCTTTCTTTCCTTCACCGACATTATTACTCGATCTATCATTGTTAGTGTTGTCCTTGGCTTTGTTATCATTTCTCCCACCCTTGCAATTATTACCTCATCCTTTCTTTCTATTTCCTCCTAGTTGTTGGTTACCATTTGGGTTGGTCAATGATTGTACATAATGCACATCCATTGACTGAGTGGGAGTGGAGGAATAAGACGAAGCTTGTCCTTCTACAGACTGGCTTAGAGACAAATCCTTCAACTAGTTCGTCACCAAGTCTATAGAATTAGCATTTACAGAGCCTATGATGCCATCGACAGGAGGCCCAAGATTTTTTCTAGGGTCATAATTCGATCGTGACGTGTTAGGAATAATTTCATATAACATCCTAGATTAAGAATATATGAGGTTCAATTGTTGGGATTTGAAAATAGCTTCTTCCTTAGATGTTACTCTGGATGTAGAAACATCCTTCGAAATAGAAGGAAATAAGTACTTAAGGAACCACTCCAACATGAAATCTGGAGGAATGTAGGCTTTAATCAACTTCTTCTGTCTATGCCACTCTTGGATAATGTCTGAGATATGCGTGGCCTTATCTTGGTAGAGGGACGACATAATTTCTATTCCGGCATTGTAACGAACCGACAACTGGAAGTGGTTGAGAAATACCAAAACCATCTTGTTAAAATTTTGGTATGTTCCCCCTGGTAGATCAATGTATCATTTCTCTCCAACCCCCATGAGGGTGCGTTGAATCAGTCGCAAACAAATAGAATTTTCATTAAGAGAATTAGACAAGCACCAAAGATGAAAAGTAGTAACATGATCACCCGGATCCTCGCCAATCTTTTCCTCGAATTTCATAATTTTTGAAGGAAGCTTGGTGGGGACGGGGGGCCATGATGGATCGTGACGCACCATGTCATTCATTAATATCAACAAATATGGCAGATTAAGCGTTGACAAAAAATGGATTCGAGGTTGAGGCATCTGGTCCCATGCTCCCAGGAAACATTGGTGCTAAGGTATTGCAGACCATCCAGGGTTCTGGTATACACCATGGCCCTGTCCGATAGGGTAATATCCTCCTCCAAACTGATTCATAAGAGGTTGTATGGGAACCATACTTATAGGGATGGAATAATGAGGGTTATAAACACTGTCCTCAACTGAAGTGGCTCCAGGCTGGGGGTTTCCCATAGCGTGAAACTAACCTCCTCCGGGTGGAAATCTAGAGGATAGAGGTGGATTTGTCATAAAAAAATGTTTTTGTAGGAATCAACATGGAGGAGGAAGGGGGAAAGGATGGAATATAGGTAGTGGATTTTCCACTCGGTTGAGTATTCCATCCAGGAGAATTGAGACTAGGATTAGATTCGAAAGTAAAAGGAGACTGACCCCCAACCATAGGATTCATTTGGGGAATTTGACTTCCACCAAACAAGAGAGGAGTATGCAGAGGGGCCATGCCCCCAGGTACAAGACTAGGATTTTCATTATTCGTTGGAATGGAGGATGAAATTTGTGATGTTATATTGGGAATACTAAAAGAAAAAGGGTTAGAGACTTAAGGTATGGACTGAGAATTGTATCCAGGTGTACCAAAAGAGACCCGAAATGGTTCATTATTATGGGTTGAGTAGCAACCACAAGCTGGATAGGAGTAAGGACGGAAACCTCTGGCACTACAACCATCGCGGCTCAAGGAGTCGAAGTAACCCCATTAACTATAGTAGGTATAGGAGTCAAGGGAATCCCTACATCATTTGGACTCGACTCAACACTCATAATTGTATAATCACAAGTCTGGTAGGTTGAGATATGTGTACCAAATTTAGTAACTTTACGCCTTTTAGAAGGCAAAGACTCAAGATGTGGTGGTAACTTTAAAAAATGGAGAGACCTACAAGGAATTTGTTATGGCTCCATGATGACTCGAGAATCGAGATATGACACCAAATCCTAGGGCCAACTAACAATCAGAGAGCACACCAAAAGAAACAAAAAGGCCAAATGCACAGAAACATGATATAGTAGCTGAAAAGGGGCTTCCCTCACTAGAGTAGGTATGCCTCTCCCAAGAGGGGCCTAAGACTCCCTTCAAAATATTGTAGGTATTAGAATAATTTATAAGGGGCCTCGTGGGCTTAATAACGCAATCGGTCAGATCCCCCGAGAGAGTTAATCCTCCATAAGGGTCATGTGTTTTACGACCCTTATATGACTCAGGGTACCTATAGAATAACCCATGCAAGTAGCCTATGTGGCTACATATGTCAAGAAACTAGAGCTGCCACAATGTAACCAATGCGCAGGAAAATATTCGTAAGTCAAGTCCACTGTATGGGTAGGGTAACAAAGCCCAAAATCTTGAAATAACCGCATCTCATGGAGGTAAAGGTACTAGTAAGACCCCCAAATATGAATAGATTCCAAAAAATATCTCCAACGCTAAGAAGGTATTAGAGGGGTTATCTCTGTAACCAACTTCGCACGACCTTGTGCTTAAATCTGATGTGATCGAAGTGTCCTAACGTCACTAATTATATAATGGATTTCACCACTCCCTGGTTAGACACATGTTTAGTTTAATAGGCTTGAAGAAGTTTACTCACAAAATCCTATTCCAATGCCCTATATCCTATGCTTGTTTGTGTATCCTGAAAAATAAAATCATTTCTAATCAATTTTAGTTAATCAACGTTACATTTAATGGCTTTTTTTACTCAAGAGATGTGGTCGTGAAATTGATGATATTATGACTCGACATATCAAAGAAATGAATATAAACATAGTGCTAAGTCCTAATCTTAAATTCTCAAAAGATAGTAAGCTTTTCAAATGCAACCTTCAATGGAATTCTACAGTTTCAATAAGAAGCAATCCTTCAACATATGTCAAGATCAATACTAAATAACCAAAAGAGAAAATTCCATAATGAAAAATGAGTAATTTGTTTTTGTATTTTTCGATATAAAGAAACAAAGAAAATGCAAGGACTGAATAATCACTTGATATACAGACCCTACTACAAGAAAAAAGAGACAATCCAAGCAAGATACCAAGAAGAAAACACTCAGACCAAGATGCAAGGACAACCAATGAAAAATATGATAAGAAAGAATACCGCCCAAAAATCCAACAATAAGAAGGTTTCCTATCACTCTATAAGCACTCAACAGTTAGGACAGAGACCCAAGAAGACTCAACAACCATCCAAACTCACCCAACAAACACAAAACTCATCCAGTAAGCCTAAAAAGTTGATGCACACGATTGTTTGAGAAAACTTGTGTATGTACGTGCCCTATAGAAGGACAACTCACTTATGTATGCATCTTTCAAGGGAAAACCCACGTATATGTAGTAAAACATTTCCAAGGAAAGGATTAAGCCAAGAAAAATCACATGCAAAGTAAAAATAGGTTGTCAATCAATCAGGCAACAAGGAAACTTAAGCTAACAGAGAGAAAGTCAAGGAGAAAAACACTCAAAACCCCAAACAGAAGATCACTCCCCAATATGGTCGCTAATTCTGTTACGATGAAAATCACTCTATGGCATGGGGTAAACCACAACATACAGAATGACATGCAAAAATGAACTCTAATCCCAAGTATGCTATATAAATGAAATTCTAATAGGACAAGAGCAAGAGCCTACCTCATTCAGACATTCGATGAAGACCATCATTGAGCACGCAACTCAAAACTTTATACTTGTAACTTGTCCTCAACAACCAAGATACGCAAAAATATGGTGATAATATATAATGTTAGCATATAAAATATAATAATCCATTAACATTCATGATAAATATGCCCATGGAATAATAATTTGAATATCTATAAGATATCAATTGGACGAGAAAAGAGTATTTCTATTAAAATAATCAACAAAAGTACATACGTGAGAAACTTATATACCGACACACATTGGAACCGAGAAACTAATTCCCTCCAGTTGGGCCTCCACCACTTCAATCCTCCACCAAAGGAAATCTCATATAAAGGAGACAATGAGGTTCTCCATCAAAGAAGGAAGAGATTGGGGGTCGAACAATGTGTTGAAACTTTCAAGGATAAAGGGATGCAAACTCAATGTGAAGTGAAATTTCTCCATAGTATCTTTGCTCTCAAAAGTTGAATTATCTCCTCTTCCATGACTTGGATATGGCTCAATTTATAGCCTTCAAATAGAACAAAAGGGTCGAGTCAGAATGTTTCCAGTATATGGAAGGTCAAGGATCATGGATCCTATGGCGTGACATGGAAACCCAACATAATTTTTAATTTTTTGCACCAAACCCAATGTACACGGGATGTAATGGAGCAACCTGTGTTTATGCATGTTGTCTAACTGGTAGGGTGCATATATGTGGAAAAATATGATTTTTTGGCTCTGGAATGTACAATAAGGGACTTCAAGTCTGCATAGGAAAATGGAAATGTCATGGAAATGCCATCCCTATAGTCTATTTTCATTATATTCTCTAACTCAGATTGTTGTTGAAGAAAGAATATTATCTTAGTACAGGGGACAAGTCGAAGAAAACACTTGTCATCTTGAGTGAAGGAGAGTTGGAAGAAAAGAAGCAACACACATTATTGAAGACAAGACTCTGGGTTCCAAGCTTGATTGATTAAATTGATAAGTCTCAAATTTACACATATCAAGTTTGATAACTACTACACTACAAGTAAATAGTTGTGACAACAATCTCTTAAAATTTCTATTACTATTATATACAATGAATACTTGGTAGCATGTGAGAACTACTGATATAAATGCTTATTGTAATTGCTTACTAGATAGAACTAACATCTCCTCTAGAAGATACTTCTTGTTTTGTCTCCAGGTTACCATGGATGAACTATTGATCAAAACACTAGAAGAGTGTTTTTCTCATTTTCATATTATTGTACTTATCACTTTGAATCTTGTTTCAGGAATATCACAAGTGAAAGCTTTGAAGGAGCTATTGTGATCATTGTTTTTGTTATTTCTTATTATTATAAAAAGTATTATTCTTGTCTATTGTTTTCCTCTTGTTGTTCTTGTTCTGGGCAGGTCACAGGTGATAACTATGAGGGAAGATATAGTTAGGATTGTAGGAGGAAACATATTAGATGAGACATGGAGCAGACTATCCAAGTTGTATACATGACCGTATATATCCATGTATCGAAGAAGAAGAAGAAGAAGAATAAAACTACTTTTTCAAGATACTGAACATCTCATATGGAGACTGGTCATGAGGACCAGAAGGCTCCAAAGATGACAAAAAAATACCCCTAGTGCAGTTGATCACTCTTTATATCATCAAGAAGAGTTAGTAGAGCCACAAGGGACTACCCATAATCATTGCAGTAACTAGGAAGAGACCAGCATGGTGTTGTGACACTTTGCAGGATGCAAAGCCACATAGAATTGACGAGCCATATTATGATGAGAAGATGGATGCACCAGTGGTGAGGTAGGAGACCCCAAAAATTACCATCTCAAAAGGAGTTAGAGTTCATAGAGAGTCAACCATCACAATCCAATAAGGAGGAGCATCCTCCTGAGGACCATTCATAGAGATGTACAAAGCTTGATTTGTGTCCAAAGGATTCTCCCAGTAAGAGGGAGAAGAGTACAACGAGACACTTTCTCTAGTAATCAGAAGAAGTATACATAGAGAAGACACAAGATACATGAGAAGGAGTCTCATGTCTGTATATTGAAGAAATATTTGTATGAGTCTAAGAAGACACCCAAGACATGATATGATAGATCAAATAGTTTTCTGATGAGCTTGGATTTACTAAGATTAAAGAAGATTCCAACATGTACTTCAAGGTTTTGGATGGTAGGTGAGTGTTATTATTATTGTATGGGGATGACCTGTGTCTAATATGAGGCGAGAAGCTCATCGTCGATAGTAAAAGGAAAATTGCTACAAAGTTCGAGATGAAGGACCTAGGCATAGTGAATTACTTCTTAGGTCTAGAGATATGGTAGAGACCGTATGGGACTTTCCTTAACCAAGGAAAATATGCAGTGGAGATCCTAAAAAGGTTTGGGATGTTGGATTGTAAGGCCATATCTACATTGATGGTAGCTAACTTTAAGTTGTTTTGTGTTACAACTTCATAGACAATGGATGCCACCATATACATGCATATGATTGGTTCGTTGATGTACTTGACGAACACGAGACCAAATATATGTTTTGCAGTGAACAAATTGCGTCGGTACATGGTTAAGCCTAGACATGTTCACCTGATTGTGAAAAAATATGTGATGAGGTTCATAAAGGGTACAATTGATTATGAACTCAGATATATCTCAGATCATGAGATAAGACTATAGGGCTACAAAGACTCAGATTGGGAAGGTAGTGTCACAGAACGGAAAAGTATATCTGGATGTTGCTTCAGTTTGGGATCAGTTGTGATCTCATGGATCAGTAGGTATCAGACTTGTATGGAACTTAGTTTTGTAGAGGAAGAGTATGCGACAACATGGTCAACTTGTGGCGAAGCAGTGTGGCTTCAAAAGTTGATTGCAGGATTGTTTGACCTCAAGTTGGAGGAGACCTGTATCTTTTGTGACAACCAGAGTTGCATAAAGTTGTCAAAGAACCTAGTGTGTCATGGAAGGTCCAAGCATATTGAGATCATGTACCATTATTTTCGGGACATGGTACAAAACAGAGAAGTAAATCTCCAATATATTGCCACTGACGAACCAATAGAAGATGTATTGACCAAGCCCTTGTCCAGAGTTAAGTTTGAGTATTTCAGAGACAAGATTTGAGTGGTCCATAAAGACTTCTCCAGTAGTGAGAAGTGATCATTTTCTCTAGTAGTGAGATGTGTTACCCAGTAGTGGGAAGTGATCCCTAGTAGAGGGAAGTTATGAGATTACTGGTAGTGGGAGCTACCCTAGTGCAAGTTGGTACTCCAACATAGGCTTGTATGCTACCCCATCACAGGTTGGTACTCAAACGTAGGATGGTATGCTACCCTAAAGAAGTGTTATATGCTACCTCAGTGCAAGTTGGTACTCCAACGTAGACTGGTATGCTACCCCAGAACAGGTTGGTACTCCAACGCGGGTTGGTATGCTACCCCATTGCAGGTTGGTACTCCAACGCAGGCTGGTATGCTACCCTAGAACATGTTGGTACTCTAACATAGACTGGTATGATACCCCAACACAAGTTGGTACTCCAATGCAGGATGGTATGCTACCCCAACGTAGGTTGGCATCCTACTCCAATGCATGCTAGTATGTTAACCTCAACACAGGTTGGTATGCTACTCCAACATAGGATGGTACGTTACTCCAGTAAAAGTGAAAAACTTCCTATGATATATAGATCTGTGATTGACAACAAGACAATGACCAGGTGTACAGAAGCAATGATGATGATCGTGACAAGAAGAATACATGCCCTTCTAAGAGGGAGTGTTGAAGTTTGAGTAGCTTCAGAAGATATTATTATTGTATTTGACCAAGACAAAACCCTAAAGAATATTATTATATTATATTTGTTAAGATGACCCTATTGTGCCTTTGTAAAATTTAGGCTCTGATGTTCCTTGACAAATAAAAATGTAAAATAAAAGGATAAAGTGACAAGTCGAACCAGACCAAACTACTATTTATAAGGGAGGATAGCACTTCATTTGAATACACATACAAGATCTCAAGTCAATAAGCTAAGTGTGCAAGTATCAAAGGCATACACTACTACAACTAGAAGGTGGCATTGTGGAAGATATCGGTTTATCTCTTGGGTATATTTTGGTTTTGTGGTACGCTACTCTTCCCTAGTCAAGGGTTTAAAAAGGCTCTTCTGCTTTGTTAGTTCTCTCTTGGAGAGAGAGGCATTGTTCTTAGTTGTTGAATCTATATTGAGGAAGTTTGTTGGTTTTTTCCCCTAGAGGGTTTTCCCAGGGTAAATCTTGTGTATTTTGTGGATGTTATTCTTTTAGTGATCCTTAATATGTAGTTATTGTGCTAACTGTTTAAAAGTAAAAGAACACTAATCTAATTAACTGCTTAAGATGAAAATTCTACACCATGTATAAATGTGAGCCACCATGTTGAAGTAGTCAAACTGCCACTATGAACCTGGGTCCCATGTCCAAGTGCTTATGTGAACTCCATGTTGAATATATTGGAACTCAGGAACTAACTGGAAATGATGCTCTAAATATTGGCACTACTCATGTGGATCGAAATATTTAGAACCGACAAAAATGCCTCCACTGCTACTCGAGAATAATAAAACTGAAGAAGAATATTTTGAGAATGATATTGTTTACTCTCGAGGAAGTTCTCTACATGAGGTGGAGTAGAGTCATCAAATAGATGATGGAAGTGGTTGTCATCCAAGAAATGACAACTATCCATATACCAATCATCACAATCATCCTCAAAATCATACCAAGCACACATTTCTTGATGATATTCATCCATGATGTTCTCCAAAGTATATTTCTCATGCATGCTAGCGAAGGACTCGTGAATAATGTGAAAACTATCCATGAGTCCCTCTTGAAAGCCATGCATTGTGTCATGCATTTGAGCTTTGGATGCTCCAATATTTTGTAGAATTTCCTTGAGGGTTTCAGAGTGAATATCCATTGGAAACATCACATAAAATATACAAAAATAAATCTCTGGAAACTCTCTATCCAATGGCACTTATATGATAACAACATGATCTCTCTGTGAAAATTTATGGTCTTTGTAGTCCGATCGCCATCACGAAGACCCTAGGAAATGGTTGATTTTAAATTGACGATATCTTCTCTTCTGGAACTTCGATTCAAATGATATATTTTTTGAAATTAGATGAAATTGTGAGAGGAACTCATATGTGTAATTTGTTTGGGAAAATTTGTCCCTAACTGCTACAGAAATCAGAAAATGTGTGTGGTCGTTCGCGGAAAAACCCTGAAAATAACAAATTTTAAAATGACAATAACTCCACTTATCAGACTTTGTTTCAGATGATTTTTTTTTTTAGCTTGGGTGTTTTTATGAGAGGAACTTAGATATACAACCAGTTTCTACAAAATTTTCACCAAAATCTACAACAATCTTTCGGAATATGGGCCCTTTGCCCCTTGCTACAGATGCAGCTACATTCTCTTGTTATTTCATAGGAATAACATCCATAATTTACAATTGGTTTCTTCCTAAAAACCATTAGAGGAAAATCCCCATAACACAGGAAAGATTGTTGGTTGGAGAGTGGAAGAATGATTAATGAAAGGAAAGAAGAGACATTCTATTGCATGAGATCTAGTCTTTTCCCAAGGATGTAACAACTTTCACTTGGACACATACGTAATTCAATGATTGATGTGAGGGATTTTAACAAAGCATGGAAAAAAATATTAGTGCCTCGAAAGGACTAGTGTCAATATCAAATCATCCATGCACCCCCTTTCTTATTCTCCTCTTATGGTATCATGGTCCCCCCCCCCCCCCCCCCCCCCACTGCCTTTCTAGGTACGCTACATTCTCTTGTTATTTCATAGGAATAACATCCATAATTTACAATTGGTTTCTTCCTAAAAACCATTAGAGGAAAATCCCCATAACACAGGAAAGATTGTTGGTTGGAGAGTGGAAGAATGATTAATGAAAGGAAAGAAGAGACATTCTATTGCATGAGATCTAGTCTTTTCCCAAGGATGTAACAACTTTCACTTGGACACATACGTAATTCAATGATTGATGTGAGGGATTTTAACAAAGCATGGAAAAAAATATTAGTGCCTCGAAAGGACTAGTGTCAATATCAAATCATCCATGCACCCCCTTTCTTATTCTCCTCTTATGGTATCATGGTCTCCTTGTTGATTTCTCAAGCAACATTTTTTATGGATATTACATTATTCTGTGTCTCCTTTTATACAGTCACGTGTATGACATAAGCACACCATGGAAAAACATAACAACCACACCATAATTCTATCCCAAAACTAGGACTTAGAAACATTCACTAGTTGGGCCTTGGCCTTAGCCTTTATTCTAAGAATATTTACAATGTATTTCAATTTTTTACAATATAGGGTCATTGTAACTCATTCGACATGGTTTGACTATTGTCCATAAGCCAAATCATACAATTAATACATGTTTTTAACATATTATAATTTAGGGGTCAAAACCAAGGTATTACAATATATATGATTTGGCTTTAACCACTAAATTATAATATGTTAAAGGCATGCATTAATTCTATGATTTGTCTTATGGACAATAGTCAAACCATGTCAGATGAATATATATATACATAATGTGTGCACTTTCTTCATAGATGAATATGAGTAGCATATTTGAACATATCATCAAGTTTTCCGACTAGTAAATGGTGTTTATTTTTTCTATAAAATATAATGAATATTTTTTTTATCTTAGTGCAACACATTAGTGCTAAAATGATGGATTTTTTGAATTCTTTTTATAAATGTAGAGAGTGCTTTGTATGCTTTGCACCTATTTTTATAATTGTTTAAGATTAATAATATCAACATATCCCTCAAATTGTCCCCAAGGTGTAGGACAGTCGGTGACAGAGTGTGTTGTTAAGCCACTCCATGTTGAAAAGTCACTAGTTCGAAACCTGCGGGGACAAAAAATCCAACCATGTTAAGGGTTGGTGTGGCTCAGGCTGGGTGCGATCCCTGGGTGATTTTGACGGCTTAGATGCCCCTGAGTCACGGTTTCTCAAGCCAAAGGTTAATCCCGATGCCAATAAGGTCTGGACCAATTAACAAACAAAAAAAAAACATATCCCTCAAATTATGAGGTCAAGTGTTAGCATGGTATTTGAGGGCCTTACCATCTTCTTCTTCTTTTGTTTTATTTTTTATTTTTTAAATAAATTTTTAATTCTAGTGTATATTTCTATCAATAGTCGTGTGACATATACTCTCCCTTTCAAATGGGTAAGGCAATAAAAGGGTATAGAATAAATAAAAGCATCTAGTTTTTATAATTATCATATATGTGAGAAGAAAAACAAATCACACACACACACACACCCAAAATACCATTGAGGCACTACTAGTAAAATACTTTGTTGAATTTACAATTCAAATTGTGTAGTTGTGATCATCCCAAATGGGCTACCAACATTTGCATAATAGAATTAACATGCAATACAATTGCATCCTCCATAATGGAAATAAACATCCATACACAACAATTCTTAGCAATTTCTCAATAAGGAATCCTCCACATGCATGACCTATATGAGATTATCAACGATTTCAACTCACTAACCATTTCACAAACATAATTCACATGCAACCTAATTTAACTCATGGAATTCAAAGAACTTATTTTTACTCAAGTGAAATCCACCAAACTAGTTACCGAGGAGATATTTTCCACCCAACTGTAGTAGCCAACTATTCCACCCCTAAGGCCAAACTATGATACAATAAAGGAAAATTAAGTTCCTACATGGCTCTAGTCTCACTTACCCCAACTCATTATTCTTATGACACAATGAATATTTTCACTACAAACTGCTAAAGGGTCTCATATAGTCATATATCAATGATGAAACTTTGTTCCATTTCCCTACATAACACAAGGAAATCCTTCCATTTCTCTTCTCAACATTCCCTTAGGGATCTTCCTCCCTTCTAGTGCCATTTAGTGCAAACATAAAAGTCAAAATCACTAATTTCCTTCTGGGAATAACTTGGAGGAGAAACAGTTGGCTCTAAAAATAGTGAATGTGATACAATAATAGGGTCATAGGTGAAATGATGTCTTCTTCAATAGTTGTGGACATTCTAATCATGTTTTTTCCCTCAAAAACCATCCCATTTCCTTTCATATTCATAGCACCAAGTATTCATCCTCCATAGGCTCTTACCAACCATGAATGCACGGGGTTCTCTGTTAAGAACCAAATACTTGCATAGAGAATCACTACAAAGGTTCAGAGAAATATAGAAGAACCACACTTTTATTATAAGAAAACCCTTGAGGTAGGTCAACACCATACAATGGATCATATTATGGAAGGAATCATCTCATGTTTACTTGCCTCTTCAAGGTGGAATCCTCCTATTGAGCTACCACTCCAAATACAATACTTCTCTTCATATCCCATTACATTGCTTGAACCCCTTTATACAATGCTACCAACCACCCTAAGAACATTATAGAGGAGGAACCTTCTAGAAGTATAACCTTCTAGTAAGTCCTCTTACATTTATTATATCTAACTACCATAGTGGGCCTTATTTAAAAATATAGTGGACCTAGTCCACCTTACATTGAATAACCTCCACTACTATCAATATGGGCCCTGCCCCCCCACTACCTCTCTAGGTACACTACATTCCATACCCCTTATGAAAGCATTGACCTGGCCCAGATCTAATTTTAGGCTTGAAAAACTATTATTTATAAGGGAGGCTAGCGCCTCATTTGAACACACATACAAGCTCTCAAGTCAAGAAGAGAAGTGTGCAAGTCTTAGAGGGAGACGTTACTACAACTAGAAGATGATGTTGTGGAAGATCTTGGTTTATCTCTTGGGTATATTTTGGTAATGTGGTGTGCTACTCTTCCCTAGTCAAGGGTTTGAGAAGGATGTTATTCTTTGTTAGTTCTCTCTTGGAGAGAGAGGCATTGTTCTTGGTTGTTGAATCTATATTGAGGAAGTTTGCTAGGTTTTTCCCCTACAGGGTTTTCCCAGGGTAAATCTTGTGTATGTTGTGGATGTTATTCTTTTAGTGATCCTTAATATGTAGTTATTGTGCTAATTGTTTAAAAGTAAAAGAACATTAATCTAATTAATTGCTTAAGACAAAAAATCAACATGGTCTCAGAGAAAGCCCGAAAGAAGGAATTTTCATAGCACTGAAGAAATCGCTAAGAAAAACAAGGGCGCGAGAAGACTCTCCTAACCCTTGCACACCTTTTCCCTAGAACAATTTTCAATTTTGGACAAGTTTAAAAAATTAGAGTTTTTGCATACTCGTGTTTGTTCAAAAACCCTAAAAGGTGAGGTCATTCTCCTTGCTAGAGGATGTTGGGTAAAGTAACACCATCTCTAGCTCTCCTTAGGAGGGCACATCTAGTCCCTAGATCAAAATTCTGAAATTCAAAGTTTGAGGAATTAGGGTTTTCTCATAAAACACTAGGTTTGCAGTACTAGTTGTAGTTGTAGTACCAGTTGCAGTATCAGTTGCAGTTACAAGTGCCAATTCCTTCATGCAAGTTGCTTCGCACTAGTTGTGACACTAGTTACAATGCCAATTGCAACACCAGTTGCAGTGAAATTTTATGTGAAGTGTTGGCATAATGTTAGCATATAAAATAGAATAATCCATTAACATTCATGAAAAATACACCCATGGACTAATAATTCGAATATTTGTAAGATATCAATTGGACGAGAAAAGAGTATTTCTATTAAAATAATCAACAAAAGTACATATGTGACAAACTTCTGTACCGACACACATCAGAATCGAGAAACTAATTTCCTCAACCCGGGCCTCTGCCACTTCAATCCTCCACTAAAGGAAATCTCATAAAAAGGAGACAATGAGGTTCTCCATCAAAGAAGGAAGAGCTTTGGGGTTGAACAATGTGTTCAGACTTTCAAGGATAAAGGAATGCAGAGTCAATGTGAAGTGAAATTTCTCTAGCGTATCTTTGCTCTCAAAAGTTGAATTCTCTCCTCTTACATGGCTTGGATATGGCTCAATTTATATCCTTAAAATGGAACAGAAGGGCCGAGTAATAATGTTTCCTATATATTGAAGGTCAAGGATCATGGATCCCACGACGTGACATGGAAAAACGACACAATTTTTATTTTTTAGCACCAAACCCGATGTATGCAAGCTGTAATGGAGAAACCTGCGTATACGCATGTTGTCTAATTGATAGGGTGTGTATATGTGGAACAACATGATTTTTTGGCTCTGGAAGGTACAACAATGGACTTCAAGTCTGCATAGGGAAATGGAAATTCCATTCAAGCAAGTTGCATGGGGTGAGGAAAAGTTTTCTATAACAGATGCCCCCTAATGTGTGAGGTCAGAGGAGTATCTGTGATGGCTGAAATACATTATAATTCCTAGAAGTGGAGTAATGGAGACTCAACTAGAAGCGCTAGTTTCTCATGAGAATATTACAATCCATAATGACTTTGTATAGATGGTTGCCAATTTGAATTACACTGTAGATCCATGTCGAAATATACCAAATAGATATTCATGGCCATGAATAGGAAATACAAAGTAGACACATGCCATAGGTTTTCATAGTCACAAACAAGGCCCAACGGAAACCAGTCTCAAAATCAATATGAATATATCTGTATATAATGGAGTATAATCTGATCTCCCATGATCATTGAAGTCATATAGGTACTGGTCCAATGAAAGACAACAACATATTAGGGAAGTTTCCACTGTTAGTTGAATGTCTTCTACATTATCTGCCAAAGTTTCAAGTATACATCATGCAAATATAGGAGTTGATGTCGAACACAATGAGAGTTCGTTTAATTGCCAGTCATTAAGGTATATTGTTAACAAACGCGAGACAACCTATCAATAATGAAAGTAGGTATCAAGGCACCAAGTACATTCTTACATGTGTGAATAAAGGTGTTGAGGTCAAACACTTGAAGAATCCATCGATCATGAGACATTGATGTATTCCCAATTGTCGATGGAGGGAGAACCTGCCACTGATGACTGCAAGCCTTTAGGTATTCATAGGAATCTAGGCATCGTTTCCAGAATAGTTGAGTTAAAGTCGATGGAAGGAGACCCACTGAAAGGAGAGCATCAAGGAATCTCTCATCATT
>SNQJ01S0004526.1:15722-46593 GCA_010110895.2 Picea sitchensis
TTGGTACATATTGATGAGTCATAGTTGATGAGTAGTTGACACATGATTGGTACATACTTGGTACATGGTTGGATGCACTTGTTTATGGTACAGGTTGATTACAGGTTGAGGTACAGGTTGATGCATGGTTGATGCATGGTTCAAGTTTACAACGGTATATCTCACAGCGATAGTGTGACAGTGGTTCCATCATTCTACTTCTACTTCAGGGCGGTTGGACAGGGCAAGGATAGGTGGTTGTATCCACCTTCCAGTTGTAGCCGAAGAACATAGGGGGTTGTAGTCTCCTTCTGGTTGTAGCCAGAGAATAGGGGAGTTTGAGCTTCCTTCGGGTTGTAGCCTGAGAAACAAGGGGGTTGGAGACTCCTTCTAGTTGCAGCTGAAAAACAAAGGAAGTTGGTGCTTCCAATGAATGTAATTCTTCAAGACATATAAGAAAAACCATTTCTTGGTTTTTTCCCGCTTTGGGTTTGCACGTAAAACATCGGTGTACTGTGTATGTGTATGATTATTCATTTGTTCATTGCTTATTTACTCTGCAGTTATTGGATGATAATGCTACATTGATATAACACTTGGATTATATGGTTAAAAAGGATTAAATTTCTCTATTACTGATTCAACCCCCCTCTCAGTAATCCATAAAAAAAACTTGGGTCCATTACCCAAACCTAGGTTCTTCAACTTCACATGGCCATAACTCTCTAACCGTCGATTGTGCAATGTTGCATAAATCCTTGGCATGATCCTTCCCACATCATCCACTGTATTATCTTCCTCAATGCTATGCATATTGTTCATCCTCTCTCCCTTGTGAGGACAATCTTTATACAAGTGGTATCCTTCACGTCCCCAACACTTTATGGGATGTTGTCTTGGCCTTTTCCCCAAGGAATCTGTCATTTTATGTTCACCTTGTGATGGATTCCTTACTGATATGCTTGAGAGATGTTTCTAATGAAAGGAAACTTGAATCCCTTCTTCCTCCAATCCATATTGTCTCTCTTCTTATCATCTCAGGCCTTTTGGAAAGTTGTCCTTCCTTTGTTCTGTGCATACAAACACTTATCCTTCCTAATGACTTCTCTCAAATTTCTAGGCTCCTTAAATTGGATTTGACATTTATTAAATGATGGAAAATCACTCTTGAGAACCTCTAAATTTTTACCTTCGTGTCCCTGATAAAGTCCATGTACCTTAGAAGTTCCAAGAATTTCTTCTCATACTCATCAATTGTCATGCTTCCAAGCTTGAGTTCAAATTAATTTTACATCTTCTTGTAACAATATTTCTCTGAAAAGTAATTTTGCTAGAAATATATCTTGAAATACCTCCATGAGATCCTCTTTTCATCAATGTGCTTAACTTGCTTTAGTTGATCCCACTACATAGATGTTTTTACTTGAAGATGGTAGATTGTAATTCTGGCTTCTACATTTGATGAGTAATCATGCAACTGGAAATATTTTCTTAGGACCAACAACTAGGCTTCAACATATTCTCCCTTCCTATGGTCTCCATCAAATGATTGTGGCTTGAGCTTCCTGAGATCTCCTTGCAAAATATCCAACTCAAGCCTCCTCCTCTGATTTCTGGTAGAGGACACACTTGGGCTGCTCTTTGACCTTGAACACACATGTGTTATTTTGATAAAGTTTCCTATTGAACGATGATGATGATGTATTCTAACAATCCTTGACTACCAAGATCCCCCATGATCATCCTCCTATCATGATATTTGGATGCTACTACTTTCCTTGCACTGACTACTTGTTTTTTGCTAGAATATTTATTGACTTGTCTCTACAACATATTCAGACTCTATAACATATCCTCCTAATCTCTTATCATTCTTTCATTGTCTACTCTATAGCTCTTCAGTTATTTTTGCAAGATTATCATAGTCTCAACCAACTCCATTGGCTCCACCTTTCTTCTACGCCCATTGGAATTGGTCTTTGCATTTACCATTCTAACATGTAAACCTATGATCTCATCTTCATGGTTGTAAGGTCCTTGGGAATCATCCATATCTCTACTCCTCATATAGGAATCATATATGTTTTTCGTATACCTCTAATTCTACAAGAAATGTGCATGCAACAATTATTGTTAGAATTATGCATATTGTAAATTGTCATCAATTAAGCTACAAAGCCCCCTTTCCTCAATTTTTTGAATAACATTGATAAACTAATCAGAATTTTGATCTTTCAAATATAGATTCCCTTCTGAACTATATTTCTAATGAATATACTTACACCTCAATCTAATTTATGAGATGAAATTTATGGCTCTCAAAATCGACAGCTTCACCCCTTCTTGCACTTGTTTCACCGGTACCAAAAATCTCAATGATAACTTCTGTCTCTTGTAGAATAAAATATGGCGAGAACCAGGAAAGTATTTGTATCGATCGTTGATAGTATTCTTGATTTTGAATACATAACAACTCTCAAATTTAGGATTTAATACTCCATCAAAATTCCACATCAATCTATATTTTCTATCTCCCTAATGGATCAAAAACTGAAAAAAAAAACCCTCAAGAGGAAGTTGTCTAGATTGATGAGTAGGTAAAATGTCGATTAAATAATTTTTTCTCGATTGGTGATGTGGGGTCCCTTTTCCCCCTCTAAAGATTTCAAAAATCCCCCAAAAGTGCCTGGGAAGAGTGAATTTTCCCCTATTTCAATGTCTCCACTCCAAACCCTTTTGAATTTTTCCAAAATCCAAAATGGGTATCTTCATGCATGTTTTTTGTGCTATCTATAAAAAATATACCTTAATTTGGGTCTCGGTCACTGAGCATGACTTTGATCTTAAAAACCCACTAATTTTCATTTTTTTTGGAAAATTGATGTAAAATTAACGAGTGGTCCTCACTGACATTCTTGTATCCCTCCTCACTAGAGACATACTCCTTAAATTTCGTCTGAATCAGAGTTGAAATTCTCATGTTATGGTCAAAATAAGTATTTGGCTCCAAACCTTTTTTCCTGTAAACTTTTATATTTTCTCCTTCCCTTTCCTCCTCTTTCTCCTCTTCTTTTCTCTCATTTCTCTTCCCTTCACCAACTCAACAAAATATCTTCTTTCTTCACCAAAATTTTAGTGCAAGATTCACTTTCTTCGTCGAAACACTCATTTATCAGTAACTCCAAAAGATCTTTCTTCGTTGACACACTGTATTGGCAACTTCCTAAGATCTTCCTTCGTCAGCACACACTAAATTGGTGACTTGAGAACTTTACAACACTTAGTCAATTTTATAGATTTTTTTTGAGCTCACGTACTCACAACCATCGCGAAAATGACCGACTCGACCATCTAAGCCGAATTCCGCAACTTAGAGGCCAAATTGACACACACACACACACAATCAACAACTTGGAGCCTTGAACCGATTTTTTGTGTGCCTGGGAAATATGAATTTTCACCCCATTCTACACACATGTTAACTCTGCTTTGTCGTAGCAAACCCATTCAAGCCTGATGTTGCAACCATGGGGCCGATACCACTCTGTAGTGGCCCCACTAGTAAACCCAACAAAGTTTTTATGATACCACTATGTCTATGCATCTAACAACACTTTTAAAACATGAATGTAACTAAATTTAACAATCCTATAGCAACATTTAATTGCTCAAAATCATAGTATACACATAGTAAATAAAACCCATAATTAAAATAATGAAATATAGATAAAAAAAAACTTATCATTTATCAATAGATGTGAAACAGATTGTAGAGGATAGATGTTCCACCCAAATGTATATTTCTAGTCCAAGTATCAACAACAAATCACCCTTGAGTTGGGGCTATAAATTCACAAGAAGAGGGTGTCTCTATTGTCCACTCACAGTCCAAAATAACCCACAACAACTAATTTTTCCTACAACTATCCCAACCCCCCAACTCTCTTCCCCTCAACCTGCACAACCCAAGGAATGGGATACCCCTTCATTGCACA
This sequence comes from Picea sitchensis, assembly GCA_010110895.2. NCBI lineage: Eukaryota > Viridiplantae > Streptophyta > Pinopsida > Pinales > Pinaceae > Picea > Picea sitchensis. Next base: position 19,697 of record SNQJ01S0004526.1, read on the forward strand.
TAGTCCCTTAGGACTTCCCATTTCCATCTAGGGCTCTAACATAGGTTGGTTAGGAATCTCTTGTGTTGGGGACTCCAAGGATGCTAGCTTCCACAGGAAAAATCACTTCTATAGGGTTATTTCTCACACATAATCTCACTCTACAAGCCTAACATCCTACTTCTTCATATTTACATCTCCAACAATATGCCACACATGCCCACTATGGTTTCCTTCAAGCTCTAGCACTCTCCACATGCTTGTTGTCCCAAAAACTCCATGTAAAAATTGCTTACTATACCCATTTGAATTTCTCTTTTACCCATGCATGTTGACTCTCATATTCCCCAATGTGATTGTAGTCAGCCTCATGCTCTCAATAACCATGATATGTAACTTTTCACACCAACTCTCTTGCATGTATTCAATGATTGGGCTTTGATACACTCAAAAATAAATTATAATTAGGTTCATACAAAATAACAATTTTAGGAAAGTTGGTTGAGATTAATACACATGAATATTTCCCCCTTGGGACCCCTACTCTTGTGGAAACTTAGCAATTGGAGTTACATTTATTTTGTTATTTTTGATATACGATGTTTACATATTACATAGTCGGGCCCACAAATGTACATCATATTTACATTACATCGTTAAATCAGGGATTAGACACAGAGGTGTTACAACCCAACCATAGACCATACTGCTTTAACTCTCTCAGCAACAGGTCACCTTGAGCTAAGGTTATGAATCCATACAAACGGATTCCTATGCCAATTCTAAGTCTCAAACCAATCAAGTTGTGATAGAATTCTCTCTCTCTCTCTCTCTCTCTCTCACACACACACACACACACACACACACACACACACACATACATATCAATCTTAGTTTACCATCTTTATTTCCCCCTCGGCCTACACAACCCAAAGAAAGGAATTCCCTTCTCTATAATGTAGTCACTCATTATATTCCACTTCTCTCCAAGGCTCCACATGTTGGCCCATAAATATTGGTGCTAGAAACCCAAACCATCATTCTTATGCATACTGACATATTTTCCCTTTGCCGGTAGAACAAGTAATCTCGTACATCTAATTGACATCGGCTCTCTACTTCCATCCCTTTGATTCACATGCAAAAAAAAAGAACAAGAATGAATGAGGAATGATTGAGGAACCCCCCAACAACCAAAATTATGGTTTATATATTTGCATGCAATAATGCACCATGTGGCTTCCCCAAGAAGACCATGTAACTATTATTCCAACTAATTCCAAGATGGTTTAATAAATATTATAATTTGACTTAGCCCCTTTAACCCTCTCTCTTGTGGAATCATAACCCTCTATAGCTTTGTCCTTGTCGATCTACAACTGATGATGTGTTTTTCTTATTAATATTCAATGCTATTACATTGCTAGGCTCTTTAGCCTTTCATCATATAGAAACGTACATTGTTAATTCAAGGATCAAAATTGGAGTATTACAATGACTAAGAATTCTCAAGGATTTCCACTCCCATAAGGGTATGCCAGTTAATACTCGCAAAATGAAAGTTATGATACTTAAATCCAAAAAGATCACCTACAATATGATAACAAAAACTTGGAGGAGGTGCCTTCATACAAATATCTTGAAATTGATATTCATCACAAAGCTCAATTGGAACTATAACATTGACAAAAAGATAAATGGAGGGTGGAAATCATATTATGGGCTTGAAAACAATTGTAAACCAACAAACCTTTGGATACTAGATAAGAAAAAACTCCTCTTTAAGACTCTCATTACTCTTGTTACTTTGTACTAATGCAGAGTTTGGGGATGCAATATCTCTAGAAAATTGTGGAAAAAGATAGAAAACATCCAAAATAATTTTAGAATTATAATCTTAAAATTAAAGATAATATCCTCTATCCTATCCTCCTCCTCATAAAAGTCAATAATATTTATTTATCCATTATTATTAATAAATAAATTGAATTACTAATCATTATAGTGATTGATAATGATGCGACCATTAAAACAATTAATAATGTCTACCTGATAGGCTAATTGAAAATTGATCGCATTATTTTGCCAAGGTAGGTAGGTATATGGGAATATCACATTTGCTTTTTCTTTTGCTAAAGGTATGAGTATATGTCCGTGGCTTTAGCTTATTGAATTCTTGAATTTGTTGCACCAATCTGAAAATGACATCAACCAATAGACAGCCCGTTGAAACCCTCCTCCTCATGCTTTCCATTGGAAAGCTCACAACTTCAAACCACCACTTATTTTATTATGAGGGGGCTGTTCACTCTCTTGTCTCTTTTGAATCACCCCATGGAACACCCTCCACCTCCGTATAGAAAAGACTGTCCCCACGGTCATATCATCGGCTCCAGTGGACCATGATTCTGACGATGAAGCAAGCAGTGGGCGTCCACTCGTTTACGTCACCCCCAAATTTAGAAAGGAATCAAAATTTGGCCTAAATAGTAAAGCCAGGCTCCTTCCTCCTGTCGTTTATTTTCTGCGAGCCTGGCTCCCGGAGAGGAATAGAGGAGCCGGGTATTGTGAATTTATTAGTTGAAAGCTGCTGTTGAAGATATCAGATGCCATAGTTGGACACAATAGAATTCGGAGTAGATTGGGAGTAATTGAGATTCGATAATGGCGAGTCCAGGAGGTAATTACAGGCAGAAAATGGAGATGAAGATGAAGCAATGGATACTTTACAGCATAATCCTGGCGCTGTCTTCGTACGTAGCGCTGGATCTTTGCATTAATTACGCGACACTGCGGAGCTCGAGTTATTGCAAGTGTGAGTGCAGTGGAAGGGTGGGCGGATTAGGCGATTCCGACATATGCGCAACCCGAGACGGGCACTACGGAGGTGCCTCATCATCTGCGGCGGCGGGTTCGAATCCGTTGGAGAACCCATGGAAGCAGATGAAGTGGGTGGGAGAGGCATCGGCATGCAGGGTGAAGGGGCATTTGATCGAGAAGGTAGATGAGGAGAACGATTTCAGGAGGGGATACGCCCTCAAATTCACGAGCGATGTGGAGGACAAGACCCACCTGTTGCCATGGCTATTGGCCTCCAAGACAGCGGAGCTGGGGCTGAGGAGGAGGCGCGTGTATTTGGACCTGGGGGCCAACAGGTTCGCCTCCAGCGTCAAATGGTTTCTCCGTATGTACCCCTGCGACTTCACCGAAGTCCACGCCTTTGAAGTAAATCCCCGGCAATGGCGTCCGCCCAGGACTAAATTCCACGAGGACGCCAACCTGCTGGCGAGCGCGGTCCCGAGGTCGAATCCCATCCGCGTGAATTCCACTCCCTCCGTCCCAGACTGGATGATGGATCGCGTGAAGGTGTACTATCGGCTGGTGTCTGATAAGGACGAGCCCTCTAGGAATGCCATCGACATAAGCCGGTTCATGAAGGAAGAGCTGAAACTGACGCCCGCAGACACCGTGGTCGTCAAAATGGACATTGAAGGCGCGGAATGGCCCATTCTTACACGCTGGATGGACGACCCGGAGATGCCCCGCATTATCGATGAACTCTTCGTTGAAATTCATTACGCCCACCCCACCATGAGCGTTTTTGGATGGGACTCCTTCGCCCCCATCTCCAGGCATGACGCGTCCACCCTCATTGCCGACCTCAGGGCGCATGGTTTCTATGCCCACTGCTGGCCATAAATCTATATCTTATCATCTGGGTTTCACTTTCTTAAATTCCAATCATGCTCTCTTCCCACTGGGGCCTGGGCCTCTCTTACTGTATGTATTCTCAACTGAACTCGCCTCTAATTATTTGTCTTCTTGTACATGGGTTGCCGTTAATCTACAATATGTACATCATCTACAGTTATTGTTACTGGGATAAGTTCATTTCACATTACTCTCATGGGTTAGTTCAAGTGGTTAGTTCAGGTGGTAAGAGCGTGTGCACACTCGTGCACACTCTCTAGAAGAGTTTGAGCCTCGCTAGAGTCCTAGGGGTCATCATTTAGTCATCTCTTTCAAAATAGTGAAAATTTTATATGATTAATTTTTAAACTTTTAAAATTGAAATGCTAAAGTTTCATATTATTCTATCATAGTATGAACTTTTTACATCTAAGAAAATATTGGATATATAGATTTGAATGATTAATTCTGTATAATCTTAGAGTTCAATTTATTTATCCATTTAAAAATGCAATTTAAACAACAAAAAATTACCATTTCATCCAAATTTATATTACCAAATTCCATTTAAATTATTTAAATAATACATTCATGATCCATATTTTAATAATTAAATTATTATTTACAATTTTGTGAAATATTTTTATCTATCGTTTCTTTAATAATTGAAAAACTAAAATAAAATGGCCAAAGTTTATACAATGAGATTAGATTTTGAGGAAGAGTTCTTTGAATTGTCCCTTAAAGTGAAGAGCTTGTCAATATAATATCAAGAATACGTCTTTTAATTTTTTGGATTTTTCCTTTAATAATTTTTAATTTTTTTCTTTTACAATTTTTTTTATAAATTTATAAATTTATAAATTTATAAATTGATTTATTTTATAATCTATCTATTTATCTATATATATAAATAAGCTCTTCATTTTAGCAGTCCTAAATTCCTGACCCAAAGTTTTATTGTTCTTATTTTTAAAAATGGGGATAAAAACATTCCCTTTAATTATAGGATGATTTTAGTCAATCTTTATAGAATTATTTTGGAAAAGAAGATTAGCCTTTGGCTAGAAAGTCACTGTAAAAGCGCTAAAGGTCACGGCGGGTTTAGAAGGTATCATTCAAGTGTGGACCATCTTGTTACCTTTAAGATCATTGCAAATGAGTTCTGCAATACTAAAACCAATCTTTCTTGTTGCTTTGTTGACTTTAGAAAAAAAATTGGCATGGTTCCTAGGATTTTTTTTTGGAATAGGTTGGAAGAGATAAAAGTGTCTCTCGAGTTGAGGAAAGTTGCAATAAGGATGTATACGAACGTTATTGCTAAGTTTAAAAACACCGAGGGCTGGTCGAAAGAGATTAACTGCAATATTGGAGTCAAACAAGATTGTCCCTTGTCCCCTACCCTTTTTGGCATATACATTGACAAGTTAGAAGATTGCTCAGAAAAATCAGGTTGTGTCGGCCCTACTCTCACTGGTATAGTCATCAATCCTCTTCTTTATGTCGATGATATCATTCTTATCGCAATGAGTCCCCGTGATCTTGAAAACCAACTAAGAATCCTCAACGATTTTTGCTCCAATATGGGTATGATTGTTAATATTAATAAGACTAAGGTCATGATTATTAAATCCAATAAGATCACTTATGATACCTTCGTATATGACAACAACAACTTGGAGGAAGCGACTTCATACAAATATCTTGGAATTGATATTCACCACAAGCTCAACTGGAATTATAGCATTGAAAAAAGGATTCTTGGGGGATGGAAAACTTATTATGGGTTTGAAAACAATTGTAAATCAACTAATCTTTTGAGTTGGGATAAGAAGAAACTCCTCTTTGAGACTCTTGTTACACCTGTTATTCTTTATGGATGTGAAGTCTGGGGTTGTAGTATCTCTCGTGAATCCTAGAGAAAGATAGAGAAAACACAAAAGAATTTTATAACCTATAATCTTAAAATTAAAGGAAATACGCCCTATCACATCCTCCTCTTAGAAAGAAGCCTCTCCCCCATTGAGAGTACGACTATGACTAGATACCTAATGTATAAGAACAAGTTAAACAACATAGAAGACAAGAGGCTTCCTAAAATTGGTTCAAATTCGGGTCGTAACCACCATCGACTCAAGTGAGGATGGCATAACGATGCCCAGTCTTGGCTAAACTATTGGGGAATCATGGAAGGCACCATTTTGCAGAATAAAGATACAATTAAAAATATCATCAAATCAAAATTTAAGGAGAAAATGTGGTGTGATAAAGAGTTAGAGGAAAAAAAAAAATTAAGGTATTATAAGGATGTAATCAACCCTAATCTAGAAGATCAAAATCATCTATCTATTTTGACAAGTGTAAAGAAAAAATAAGCATTCCTAAGATAAGAACAAATTCTCACGAGCTCCATAGTGAAATTGAGCATTGGTCAATTCCTAAAATGCCATGGGATGAAAGAGTGTGTCACCTTTGTGACACTAAGAAGGTTGAAGATGAAAAACACATTAAATCTCATTTTCAAAATATTTGTCACACTTCCAACCTTCCTAACCTCTTAACTCAACAAAACTATGGTGATATTGGAAAACTTCTCTTAATACTTTTCGAGTACAAAAACAAAATTCTAAAGAATCGCAAGTAATCAGTTACCCTCTTAAGATCCGATAGACCAACTCAATCTTAGTGAACTACCCTCTTAAGATCCGATAGACCAACTCAATCTTAGTGAACGTTAATCATCATAATCATTATAATATTATTTTTATATTCTTTTTTATTATTATAATTCTTGTTTTATTTTTTTATTATAAATTTTATATATCTCATTCATATAGTTGTTTTTTTAATCTTATATTATAGATTTTATACATCTCATTCATATTAAATTTTAGATCTTATACTTGTTAGAAAATCAAACGAAAATAACAACCGTTGGAATTGCGTACTATTTGGATTTTGACCAATTAATATCATAACCTTCATGATGTTTTGAAATTGATGTCAAACATAAAATACTTGTGGAAGATTTAATGTTCGGAATACCTCATTACAAACATTTTGCACACTAGTCTTATTAAATAACCAAGCTTTGTTATATTCACTAGTTGAGAATGGAATGAGAGAATGATATCCTCTCCATTGTCGATGTGACAAAAAAAAACTTCGTCCACTGACTTTCTTAATGATATTAAGGCCTTCTTTATAAGATAAAATATGGGGAATGAGATTAAGGCCATATTTTATAAGATAAAATATGGGGAGGCTAGGGTGGTAGGATCATCTATGATTTTGAGGGACAAATGATTTTGAGGGACAAATAGAAACAATTTATGTTTAGGGTCTATTACAAACAATAAACAATTAAGTCGAGGTTTATTCTCTTTTACAAGGTTTCCTTCTCATCAAAAAAGTCAACATTAAAACTCTAATGGCTTTAAGAGACTCAAGTGTGATTGTCAAATCTGTGGTTGGGAAATTGACTTCAGAGGATTGTAAGCTTGCTTGGTCATTGAACATATTAAGAGGTTCTTTGTTCCTTGAAATGCTTGGTTAGGACTAGGTCATTTTATGCTCTGAAGAAACTTAATGATTAGTTATTATAGTCTGGAATATTCCAATTCGTGATAGGATTTTGGTATTTTATGTTTCTTTCTACAGTTGGAAATTGGGATAGGGGAAAGTGTTCATTCAAGGTCTAGATGTCATCGTGTTTTCATGCAAGAATTTGCTTGTATACCCTTTGTTTTCTTTAAGAAATAAATCAGGGCCTTTACATGTTCTATCTAAAAAACTTTGGAAGCACTTCTCTTAAGTCATGGTTAGAGGAATTTGTTACAAGAGGTTTGCTTCAAGTTTCTTTTTTCTATGGAAAAATAATCTTTCAAGTACCCTTCTGATTGGTTTGTGGAAGTGAGAATATCCCTTGTTTGTGGGGTTCATACTCAGATACCTTATTGTGAATTCAACTTTATCTTCATTCAGTTTTATTTTGGCTCAAAAAATCATGAATCAACACAACATTGAAAGGGCATGAAGAGATTATCTAATGCAACATAAATTCCTTGTTCTCATTAACTACCAAGGTGCATGGGAATAAGCACCACTTTGCCTCACATCATGCAACTATTATGAATCTCTTGGTTGAACAAAGGCAAAAAGTAAATGTTTTAGAAGCTAAATGCAACATGTTGAGGAACATGGCTATTAATCTCCGAAGCCTAATCCACAACGTCCAATAATAGGATGTCCATCATTTCATCCCAAACAGAGTTCAGAGAGGAAGAGACAATCAATCAAACGAAAAATGCCATGGATATCGAGCAACAAAATTCTTTCCCATCAAGCATCGATCAAGAGGAAACAAATAACCAACACATTTTCCGTTAAGTTTACATATATTTTAAAATTATATCTCTTTAAAAAAATTTCAAAAAGCAATATACTTCCAAAAATATATAAAATATATTGATTTTAGATACTATCAAACTCTTCTATGTATTTTCTTAAAACTGTCATTTTTTATAATAAACTTTATATCAACCATTTTGTATGCATATTACTAATTATAATCTTTTTATAATATAATATTATCCAGTTTTGATTAAAAAATATAATGAAAATGGAAAGATCATACAAGATATGAGTGTTTCAATTTGAGCAATTTCAAAGACATGTAAGTCATTTTCTAATCATAAAAAGAAACGAATAAAACACAGATATGTAATGTACTTTTTTATGTGCTTAAAAAATAAAAATTAAATAATAATCTTCTAATTATAAAAGAAGGAAGCATATATTTTAAAAATAAATTGGCAATCTTCTCATGATAAAAAGGAAGTATACATATAAAACACTTTTTCTTTTTTATGTCCTCTATATGAACGAATGAACGACGAATCAATTACCATTCGCCTTCGTTAAGTATATAATTCACTTGTGGCTTTAAAAGACAAAATATATGAACGAATGAACGACGAATCAATTACCATTCGCCTTCGTTAAGTATATAATTCACTTTTGGCTTTAAAAGACAAAAGCATTCGAATAAGAAAGATGTTTTGAAATGCCCTCCACCTCATATTACCACCACATTCACGATGGAATGCAAATTAAGACTATATGTGTGGGGGCCACATAATTAACAAACAGAGCCTTAAAGTTAGTACAATGATTATACAATATCATTTTAGAATCATTAGTATTCCTCTTTTTATACAATATCATTTTAGAATCATTAGTATTCCTCTTTTTATACAATATCATTTTAGAATCATTAGTATTCCTCTTTTTATACAATATCATTTTAGAATCATTAGTATTATTTCTTTTCAAGGCCCAAGAAAATGAATGGTCCACTCAATTTTATAGACTCACAATTTATTGAATAATATTGAAATTCAAGTTAAGAGTATTGAATATGAAAGGAAGTAGAAGTGTGTAACATGTTTCCTAATAAATGAAAGAACAATGTAAAAAATAATTAAACAAATAGTTATAAATTATAAATAAAAAATAAATGAAAGAAATAACAAACCATTACACAATGATTTTTTGGGGAAATTATTTTTGGGAGAAAAAACCCCACACTTTAAAGCATGTTCAATGTATTATTCAACAACCAAATGGTTACAATACTTTATAGAGTCTCCGTTCTCTCAACAATAACATAAGCATTCCAGAGAAATTTCGACAACATAATAGTAAATTAAAACTCACACACGTTGTTTTCCTCCAACTCTAGCACTCAATAAATAGGCATAAAAAAACCATAAACCATTTATGGTTTTCCAATTCTACATGAAGGAAACAACCAACAATTAATTGGCCAATTGTCGTTGCTTAACACTCATTACCTGTTAGTGATGTGCATGTATTCCATGACACTAATCAATACTTATTCCTTGCAACTGCTCAACATTTATTCCCTTCTACCATTCAACAATTGTTACCTACTCCACTACAAGACTATAAGGTGTATGACACACTTGTCCCAACATTCTCCCACTTGTCATATATCTTACAAGATATGAGGGAGAATGCATCAAATTGTGAGCTAATAGCTAGGGTATTTAAGGCCTATAGACTCACAACACCACTTGAATTTACCTATGCTCACTGATTTTTTCAATGCATCTGCAACATTATACAAAGTATCAACTTTCTCTAATATCACCTTTCCAACCTCTACCATGTTCCTAACGAAATGGTATTGGATATTTATATGGTTTGTCTTCACATGAAAGGCCAAGTTCTTAGCCAAACAAATGGCAATGTTACTATTACATTGAATTGTAATAGATCTTTGAGTTAGCCCTACTTTTGAATATGGTTTCATAAGCCAAATGCCCTCCTTATAGGCATGAGTAGCCACCATATACTTTTCCTTTGTAGTGGGAAAATCGACAACAACTTGTCACTTGCTCATCCAACTTACTGCTCTACCAAACATTCAAAATGCATATATGCTCATAGATCTCCTTCTATCTACATCCACTGTCAAATCTGAATCCATGTAACCCTTTATATCCATTGAGTGTGGGTCCCCTGAAACATCACTACGATAGAAAATAAAATATTCAGAAGTAACTCCCAAATACCCAAAGACCCTCTTCATTGCAACCCAATGTTCATGTCCAAGATTAGCCATGAATTGACTCAAGACTTCCACTGCTTAGGAAATGTCTGGTCTAGTAGAAACTATAACATACATCAAACTACCAAATGCAATAGCATAAGGAATGAAATCCATATCCTCCATCATTGTGGGTGTTGTAGGACACTCGTCAACTGAAAGTTTAGTTCCCATAGAAATCAGAACACTCAATAGTCTGCAATTTTCGTGTGAAATTTGTTTTAGCACAAAGTTTACATGCTTATTGTTACTCAACCAAAGCTTTATATTTTTTGTATCTCTCCTAATCTCTATTCCTAAGATATATTTTGCAGACCCCAAGTCCTTCATATCAAATTGTGTTGAAAGTTGAGACTTCAAATCATGACTCACATCCTTACTATTACCAAAGAATAACATATCATCTACACATAGAGTGATAACAAGGAAATGACCACCATCTTGTTTTTGATACACATAGTTATTTGATTTGGATCTCATAAATCCCAATGCCAACACTGAATAATCAAACTTTTGGTACCAAATTTTGGGAGTCTGTTTGAGACCATATAAAGACTTTTTTAATTTGCAAACCAATGACTCTTTACCTTTTTCAACATAGTGCTTTGATGATCCAGGTGGATATTGGTGGCCACCCACCTCTTCCACTGACTCAACACAGTTCTCCATCTTGGCAGTTTTGTTATGATTTTTTATGATTTTCTGGGTCCTAAACTTCTAAGGTCGTTTTGAGGCCCTAAACGATGTTTTTTTGAGAAATTTACATGACCATGACACAACATTTTAATCCTTAGTTAGAGATTTCCAATGAGCCACTATGTGTACCAAACGAATATTGTATGCAAAAGTTGTGCCCTCGAGCAGAGAAACTTTTAGGGGCTATATATCGCCCATGGAATAATTTTCCATGTTTCTTCCAAAAACAAAATCACCAATTTCCATTTTTTTCTAAAAGTGATTCACCCAAATTATATAGAATAAATTATTTTACCTTAAAAATAGCCCAAACTTTATAGCCTTAAAATTTTGAATATTTTTACAAAAATATCGCCAAACATTTTATAGTTTGCATGTTAAGGACTAGTAATATTTGTCAAGGTTTATACATTCTGAGATAAATTTTCATTCTTAAAATTATCCCTGCCCCCGGGAAGTTGACGTAGAAACTAACCACCTCAGGCCCAAAAAACACCTTTTGGTGCTTCGCCTCCTAGGTTTAGGGTTTTGGACTTCTAGGGTTATTGCTTTATGTTAAAAGGTCATTCCTTCGATCTCTTATAGGGTCTTTTGTAAATGAGCATAGTTGAGATCTCTCTTTCTTTAGAGACAAGATACCACCATTCTAGTCAGTTTGTGTTCTACAATATTTCTTTATTTTATTCATTAATAGAAGTTGGGTTTTCTCTTCTATATTCTTATGTGTGTTTCATTTCATTCCCTATACAATCTAGATCAGTGGCATCAAAGAAATCTAATCCTTGTTGTTTCTCGGTGCATGTCCTCGATGAGGTTAAGGTATAGAGAGTTGGATCTCAAGCTAGTTTCACTAGGAGACGATAACTCTCACTAGCCTAAGCAACCTCCTGTGGCGTGGGAAAAGAGAGATAACAATGTAGGAGATCCTATCAAGATGTTTCTTGAGGAATCCCTCACACGAAAAAGGAACATGATGATGGACAACTTCACTTAGATCCTTCAATGCCTTACTACGACGAGTGGAGCACCTTCAACAAGAATCCATTTTGGAGGTGTGACACCCTTCAAGCTACAAGTTGACTTTGGTATCTCTTTATTTGAAGGATAGATAAATGTAGATGATTTGAATAAATGGTTAAATGTGTTAGAGAGTTATTACTCTATTAAAAAAAATCTACATAAAAAATATCACCTTCACACTCCTTAAATCCCTTCCCCATGTCAAAGATTGGTGGGAAAGTTATTGGGAAAGACATAGAGAATACAAGTCTATAAAATTCAGGACAAGACCCACTCTATTGGAAACTATGATGACCAATACACAAGATGAAAATATTTGCATTAGGAGAGAAACCGGACAACGTTGGAGTACACCAACATCTTCCATAGTTTACACTCAAAGTTGGGTATCAAAGTCTCCGAGAAGCACCTGATTTTGAAGTACCACAATGGAATACACAAGTACATCCAAGCAGAGATGGATTTCTTAGACATCTCCTCACCAAGAGTTTCTTATCGATATGTTGTCAAAATCAAGAAAAACTTTAAGTCGCAGAATAAGTGGGAGTTCGGGTCAGCAAATCCGCCACAACAAAAGTATGGTAAAGGTGGCTCTAACTCACAGAACAAGGTATAGAGAAGGGAGATCCAACCTCATGAAAACCATTCCAAGACATAAAAAACCAAATATAATGGGAAGTAGAAGAAGGACATTGGAAAGTGTTGTGAGTTCCAGAAAATTCCCTGGCACAACACCGATGAATGCCACTCAAAATAGTCATTGTTGGTTGAGCTTAAAGAAAAAGAGTTGGACCCTAACTTAGACGTTGATTTGGAACATGATAAGTTAAAGAAGATCATCAGTGCAGAACCCAATGCTACCATCTCAAATACAAAGATCCAACCAAAAGAGTTAAAGGATCTTGAGGAGGGAGAGGGCCTCTTCCATTCATAGATGTGGGTGAAGGGGACCTCTCTACATTGTTGATAGAGGGAGCCAAAAGAAACTAATTTCAACCAAGGTCATCAAGAGATTGAATTTTTTGAAAATGTCACACCCACAACCATACACCATCGGTTGGTTGAGCCAAGGATGAGACCTTTATGTCAACCAGTTGTGTCGCCTATCCTATGATGAGGTTCTATGTGAGGTTTCCCCACTCAAAGTTTGTGATGTTCTTTTATGAAAACCCTATATGTGGAAACACCATTTTTTTTATGAGTTTCGGTCCCTTAATGTCATTGTTACTTTGGGAGGTCATCCCTACAAGGTACGAGAGTTAGTTCCAACTACTTCAATTTCATTGATCTTGGAAAAATAGTGCTGAAAATTAATCTCTTAGACTACAAAGTTTTTCATTTTCATGGTTCAGTTAGAAGATGAACGAAAGGTCAATGCGACCACCATAGCTTCAACACTAGGTCTCTCTACATAGTATAAGCAGGTGGACAAGGTTGTAGAAAAAGATAGAGACATCTTTTCCTCACCTATAGGGGTGCATCTGCACTATCAAGTCAAACATCCCATTGACTTGATACCTGGTGCTCCCTTACCTTACGGTCCAATATATAGATGATACCTTGTGGAGAATGAGTAAATAAAGCATCAAATTCATGAGCTCATTTGAAAGGGCCACATTCAACTGATCTCCTCACCTTGTGGGAGCCTAATTGTGTTGGTGCAAAAGAAGGATGACACATGTAGACTATGTTTTGATTATAGATCCATGAACAAAATCATTGTCAAGAAATAATACCCAATCCCTCATATTGACAGTCTTCTTGATTAGTTTAAGGGTGTCAATTTCTTTAGTGAGATTGATATGAAGTAAGGGTACCACTAGGTTTCGATAGAAAAAACTGAAATATGGAAGACAACCTTCAAATGAAGGCCTTTTTGAGTGGTTGATCATGCATTTTGGCTTAACTAATGCTCCCGTGAAAATCATGAGGATTATGGATGATATATTGCATCCATTCATAAACTCTTTTGTGGTTGTATATTTGGATGACATCCTCATCTTCAATCGGACCTGGGCAGAGCATTTGCATCATATTTAGAAAGTTCTGAGCACCCTATGGAAACACAATTTATATGCAAATCTAGAGAAATGCTCATTTGGAATGCATATAACTCAAAACTTAGAATACATTATGGATGAACATGGAGTGCATGTGGACCCAACCAAGATCCAAGTCATTCATGATTTCCCAATGCTGGAGACTCTAATAGAGCTCTGAAGCTTCTTTGACCTTGCCAACTTCTACCACACTAACAATGATTTTTTTCAGGCTTGTAATCAATATTGATTCATCCAAATACAATGAAAGTTATAGAATGACCACCATCAGAAGTGGTCCACATACCTGTAACAATTCCACTTGAACATTAAGTACAATAAAGGCAGTGCCAAGCATGTTGCAGACTAACTTAGTTGGACCTCGATTGTGGCACTAACCGTAGTTCTTAACTCCTGTGGGAATGGGACCTCTAGGTGGCCACTATTATATAATAGTGACTCTATCTCTGTTGCTACATATCATGCATTGAGTGTAGGAAAACAAGTCCCAAGCTTCCACCTCCAAGATGCGCTCTTGTGCTATTTGGTCCATCTTTGTGTTCCTTCAAGCGAGTGTGCAAAGCTAATTTGGGAGGAACATTACAATGGGGTGGTAGTGTTGGGTTGTTATATTCTTTGCAGTGAAAGAGTAGTCATCCGACTATCTAGTCAAGCTAGATTGACTAGGTGAAGAATCGATCGATGAGTTAAGTTGAGTCTATGGTTACATCAAGTTCAAAGTGATTAGCTAGGAAGTCATAAGTTGAAGTGATCGATGGGAAATTTGAAAGGTCAACCAAAAAGAGGTCGTCAGGAGGTCGAGTGGAAACTGAATGAATACTGACTAGAGTTTGATTGGTAAACTGACTGAAGATAATTGTAACAAAATCCTGAGATTCGCGAGATTTACAACCAATGATTTGCATGGATCTGTAACTATTTTTGGACACCATGATTTAGGGTTTTTCATGCTATAAAGCCTATAAATGAGGCACGTTGTAATTTTATTAAGTCGATGTTGTTTATTTTTTGTAGCTTTGGGAGGTATTCCCACAAGTGACCTTGGTGTCAGGTATGTGGGAATCTTCGTTGGCACCACATTGAAATTTTTGTTTGGTGAAAAGCCCTTGGATTGTAGCTTGGGAATTCATGGGCTTGTTGATGGTTTTTGTGGGATTGTGTAGGGAATTCACACCCACATAAAAAGTCTAATTTAATGTTGAGGTGACTTGGGGCTTCTAACTTACCTTTTTGAGTTGTATAAAAGGAGATAAGGATGGATGTGACTATTCATTATTGTGTGTACCCTTGGTGACCTCAACCAACATAGGAGAGAGCTAGTGATGACCTCAGTTCATCCACGGAGAGGGGACAATAGGCATCAGATATGTTTCTTTTGTGATTTTCTTGGGAAGGTATCAAAGGAGGATGGACGAGTAGGAAAAGAACCTTAATACCCCAACTACAGGCCCATGGAGGGCTCAAGCAACATAATAAATGTAGCTACATGCCTGTGGAGGAATCAACCAACCTAGGAGAGGTAGCCACAAGCAGTGAGTGAACTCGAATAGACTAGGAGAGGTAGCTACAAGCAACAAGGTAACTAAGCCTGCATTTCTAAGGAAGCCACAATCTTTAGAGAGGCCCGATTAGTAAGAGGGAAGGCAGTCACAACCTTGAGAAGGCTCAACCTGCCAATTGTAAGGTTGTTGCAACAAGGAAGAAGGATTCCACTGTGAGATGAAAGGCTCAGTTTGTTGTAGGAGGAAATCTATAAGTATGTAGGGATGATACAACCAATTAAGCCATAGAGAATAGGGTTGAGTCAGTAGAGTAGAGGCATCTTGAGGGATGACACAACCAACAAGTCTAGGACAATCTAAGGAAGCTTGTTGTATCTTATAGAAGACATGTGTTAAGGATTGTGTTGAGGATGTGTGAGGGATGATACAAGTAAAGTAGGGTTGAGGGGAGCCAAGACAACTCAGACCCTCACTCCAAATCCACCCATGTGACCAGAGGTAACCTACAACTGTAAGGGGATAATTTTGGGCATCTTTGAGGGATAGAATAACCACCCTAGTTCCAGATTTTGGACAACTCAAAGGGATATAACAACATCAAGTTCTATGAAATTTGGAGGGCCAAGACAACGGGTTTTGGGACAACCATTGAAGGTTATGATCACAACCAGAAAAAAAGTAGAGAGAAGGGATTGTGTAAAGGCCCCATAGGATGGTGTTAATTTGCAGAGGTAATGGAAGGCTTGAGGGGGAAAGAGAAGCCCCAATATTTAGCCTCAGTTCAACATAAATTGGCATAGAAACCAAGGAGGGTTTCTATAGTGGTTTTGTAAGTATTTTGGCATTTTTATTTTGTGTAATAATTGGGGCATTGTGCCTGGTATGGGAGCCCATTATTCTGGTTTTAAGAACAAGTGATTTAGGGCATTAAATTCCTATGTATTGTGCATGATCTAATTGTTGGTTGTATTTTCCATTGTGCTAAGTTGTTAGGAATCTCAATGTGTTAATGTTCACAATTCAAATTGTGTAATTTTGTGTATATTTTTGAGAACCTAGACCAGACCTAAGGTGTGTGTGTGCACCGAGTCTGGGTGCATGTCAAAATCTAACATGGTATAAAAGCTTAAGGTTATGAGATGGTAGTTGGATCTGAGTTATTTACACATGTGACACCTTTGAGAGGGGGCTATAACAGTGTTGAGGAGCTAGCCCTGAGAGGGAGCTACAATGATTTTTACATATTATAGTGTTAAGCCCTAAATAGTGTCTCATTACCCCTTAATTGGGGCATATTACATTAGTAATATTATTTTATTTATGTCGGCTTTAATCCATTAGTTGTAATTATACCTCCTAGTCTCCTAGATATACCAAGGAGACATTTTCATTTGGAATCATCTTGTAATTGTACATTTATGTAGGAATAAGGATGTTTCTCCCTCTAAGAGGCT
Organism: Picea sitchensis; assembly: GCA_010110895.2. Classification (NCBI taxonomy): domain Eukaryota; kingdom Viridiplantae; phylum Streptophyta; class Pinopsida; order Pinales; family Pinaceae; genus Picea; species Picea sitchensis. The sequence goes on from SNQJ01S0004526.1 coordinate 36,732, forward strand.
TATTATCTGAATTTCTCTCTTTTTCAAGGCGTTGATTTCTCCCTCTAAGAGGCTTATTATTATCCGGACTCTTTTCAAGGCGTTGAGTACTTATTCTGGGGGTTTTTCTATGCTATATTGATATTTGGTTCCTAACATGGTATCGTGAGTTCAAGGTCTTGGGTTTCACGCTACATCCGAGACACCTTGGAATTTTGCTATAACATTTTTCTACAATGATCTGCATGGAACGACTTGGAGGATATTTAGTAGACGGATCATAGGTATGTTGGGTTCAAAATTTAGTCTCCTGAGGCCTTATAATTTCTCGGATACAACCTTCTAAGATAGGGTTCTCAAATCATCCCAAATTGAGTCATTGAAAATTTTGGCTATAATTTTTTTTTTTAATGTTTTTTTTTTTTTTTTTTTTTTTTTTTTTTTTTTTTTTTTTTTTTTTTTTTTTTTTTTTTTTTTTTCATCTTAAATTTGTATATACAGTTTGTGTAAGATAGGGTATCTTATTAGTCTTGTTGACTAGTCTCAAGTAGGTGGTTCCTGTAAAACAATCATAAATTATTCCTAGAGTATCCAAATTGTGTGATACCAAATTGCATTGAATATTGGAAAGAAATGTAGTAGTTCCTCGGCACGAAGCTCTGCACTTTATATCAATTTGCTTTAGGTAAATACACCATACAAGGACATTCCTCGAAAGGAAAAACACCAAAGAAGTTGTGGGAGTTACCAGAATTCCACTTGGCAATATCCAATTTTGACGACTGTGGAATTGGCAAGAGAAGAAACACGAGACTCAAAAAAAAGAAAATTTCATACTCAAAATCGCTACCAAATTTTGGAGATACAATAAAAGGGAGATTGTTCATTGTAACCACCTCCAAATGAAGGTTTAAAGTGATACTTGACAACATACCAATTAAAAGGGAAATTCTACACCAAATAAGCCTCCGCATAATCCTAATTGGACTCTTGATGAAGGTGAAGAAATGAGGACATAAATTATTTACAAAAAGAAGACAATAATAAAATATGAACTACAAGATATGGAAGCTGTTGGAGGCACAAATACTCATGATGGATGGTTTAAAAGAGGAGATCATGGAAGGATTGAAAATTTAACTAATAGAGAGGACACCTAAAAAATGAAAATGCATCCCATGAAAATAATGATGAGGACACAAGGAATATGAATCAAGAATGGAAAACTCCAACTTTGGGTTGAAGACCAACCATTCTAAGATCGACATGAGGAAGTTTGATGGCAATGACCCTTATCACATGGATACTTTGTGATGGAGGAATTGTTTGATCTACATAATGTGACACATACAATAAAAGGTACAATTGTTTTATATTTAGAACCCAATCAATTTAGGGCGGTATCGATGGCTTTTATTCTCTAAAATCACTCATCACTGGACAAATTTCTACTAATAAATGATAGCAAGCACACCATGAGGGTACAAGGAGCAATACCTCTTTAAATAATTGATAAATCTCAAGCAAAAGGGTTCAGCTTACGTAGAACATTGAGAACTTCCAAAGATTGAATATAAAGGTAACATATATTCCAGATGAGCACTTGATTGATATTCATAGGAACTTTAAGGATAACATTCAACATGAGGTTCGGGGAACCCAAATTGGAGAATGCATTGTGGTGGCAAGAAATGTTGAAAGCAAAAATATGGCTATGGATACTAGAAGGACCAATCCTAACATCTATAGAGAGAATAATGTTCTTCTTCTAAAACAACTCAACTCAAGGTTGACACACCTCAACAATTGGAGGAAAGAAAAGAAAAGGTTTATGCTTTAATTGTGACAAAATAGTACGCAGGACATAAGTGTGGTGAGAAGAAATTATTCTGGCTACATAGATTGTGAAGATGAAGAACAACAATAACAAGAACAAGAACCATCTCAAGATGAAAAACGTAGAAGCAATTCTTTTCATCTAAAGAGTTGACTCTCATGATATCGTGTAATGCATTAGCCGGAATTAACACTCCTCAAACCCTCAAGATTGAAGGATATATCAAAAAAGAAAGGTAATAGTCCTAATTGATCTAGCAAGACTCATAACCTCATTCACTATAAATTAGCCAAATCTCTCAATTGCTTTGTATATCCAAATAATTTAGCTCGCCAATGATTGCATGGAGGAACTATCAATCGCTTCTCGTGAAAAATGCAATAAGATCAATCTTGGCCATGGGGGAATATGTAAATGAATAGTCCAATGATTTCTATACCCGGTATGGTGTTGATGTTGTACTAAGAATCCAATGGTTTCAATCATTAGGAACAATGGATTTTAATTTTCAAGAACTTTCGTGAAATTTTCATTGAAGGTAAAGGAATTGAGTTAAGAGGTACCACATGGAAACCCGGTAAGGTGATAAGATCTTATGGCATGACAAAATTATTGAAAAAGGGGCATCATGTTATTGCACAACTATGCTCTACCAGACATCAACATCTAATCCATCTATTCTAGATCTCCACGATCATTGATAAGCATTCCAAAGTATTTGAAGATATTCCCAATGGTCTTCCACCCACAAAAAATCATGATCATGAAATTCAATTCCACTCCCTGGAGGTTCCTCCTAACATTACATATACCCTTATGCCCAAAAAGAGTGAAATTGAGCGCATGGTTGAAGAAATGTTAGAGTATCGGAATTATTAGACCTAGCCAAAGTTCTTACTCGACTGGTAATTTATTCAAGAAAGATGGCTCATGGCATATGTGTCTAGATTATAGAGAGATCAACAAGATAACTATTAAAGACAAGTTTCATTCTATCATTGATGAATTGTTAGATGAACTACATGCATCAATCTATTTCACAAATTTGATCTTTGTTTTAGGGTATCATCGACAGGGAATGAAGGAAGAAGATATCCCAAAAAGAATATCTCAACTCATGAAGGCCATTATGAATTTTTGGTCATGCCTTTATTCACAGTAATCTCCATATTCCATGTTGATGAATTCCATTTTCAAGCCCCTCTTTCGAAAATTTGTGTTGGCATTTTTGACAGATATACTAATCTATAAAGTAAGTCTTGGGAGGATCATGCGCACATGTTGACAAGGTGTTACAACTACTAAAGGAGCAAACAACTATATACAAACCATCCAAATGTTTCTTTGGACTGAAGGAGGTAGAGTATTTGGTCATATTGTATCTCATGAAGGTGTCACAGACCCTAACAATATTAAGTAATGATGGACCTGACGACTCCAAAAACATTGTACAAGAATCTTAGGTGATTTTTGGGTTTGACAGTTACTACCGCAAGTTTGTTCACACTATGGAAGAATAGAAGCACCTTTTAATCCACACCAACTAAGAAGGATGCATTTTCATGGACTCAGAGGAAACTAAAGCTTTGAACAAATTGAAGAGGTGATGTGCAAAGCCCATGTCTTGACCACACCGCACTTCAAACCTTTATTGTGGAATGTGATGCTCCTGAAATGGAATTCGAGTCGCCCCAATGCAATAAGGAAGGTCTCAAATTTGAAATGACCACTCAAGGGAAAGGGACTTACACAAACCCATTTATGAGAAGGAAATGATGGCAATGCTACATGCATTGAAGAAATGGCATCCTTACCTACTGTGGTGGGCACTTCAAGGTCAAATAGATCATGATAGTCTTAAATACTCTTGAACAAAAGACTATCTTTAAAAGAACAACAAAATGGGTAACCAAGGTATTGGGTAACCAAGGTATTGGGTTTTGATTTTGAAATCTTCTATAAATAGGGGAAGCAAAATTTTGTGGTTGATGCACTCTCAAGGAAGGATGAAGATGTTGAGGCCTTTCTTCTGCTACATTCGGGATCATCCAACCCAATTGATAATAAAATCATGGGATGAATGGAAGAATGAAAAAGAATTGTGGACTCTCATTCAAATATTGCAAGATGATCTCCAATACATTAGACACATTTACATGGAAAAATGATTCATTTTGGTACAAATATCGCTTATATTTTATGTAAGAACTCCCAACTCAAACAAAAGGTAATGTTGGAATTGAACACCTCCAAAGAGGGAGGCACTCGTGATTTTAAAACCCACCAGGGTCAAGAAGGATTTTTTGGGATGGCCTGAAAAAATGATGTTCAAAGGTTTCCAGGCGTAATCGCCTATTTTACAACAAAACAAGGTGGAAATGTAATTAAGAACCCGGTATTTCTTACAACCATTAGCCATCCTAAGTTACGCTGGGAGGAGGTTTCATGGATTTCATCACGTGGTTACCGGTCCTAAGGAAAGAGTGTCATCATGGTGATCGTTGATAGACTGACCAAGTATGCACACCTCCTTGTGCACTCTCTCATCCCTTCGTGAGCCAAGACAGCTTCCACCACATTCATGGAGACAATTCAAAAGCTACATGGCAACCTTCAAAGATTGTATTGTAACTGACAGAGATCCCATCTTTACTAGACATTTTGGACATAATTATTTTCTGTTTGGGTACTCAATTGGTCTATAGCTCATCCCATCATCCTCAATCTGATAGACAAACCAATAGAACAAAATGTTTGGCTACCTTCGTTGCTTTGTCTCCATAAACAAACACAATGGTTCAAATGGTCAACCCATGAATGGTGGTATAACACTCTTTCATATCAACAAGAACAAAATGACACCATTGTGAGACACTCATGGATACCACCTCCTTCCATCACTTCTTCTATAAAAAGAAAATATAATGTTCAAGAAGTGGAATATCACATCCAAGATCAACAACAAAGTTCTCCAAATATTAAAGGACAACCCCGACCATGGCAATAAAAATTGCATGAAACAACAAGAAGATCAACATCAGAGGAAATAAGTTTTGAAGTAGGGATTGGTACTTAAGACTACAACCATACAAACAGATGTCCCTCTACAAGCTACAAGAAGGATAATAAATTATCACCAATGGCTCATGGTCTTATAAGTGTTTCAAAAGATTGGTACTAGCGCATACAAATTGGAGTTTCCAAGATCTTCAGAAGTACACCCAGTTTCCATGTTTCATGCTTAAAGAAGGTTATAGGTGACAAGATCCCAGCCTCAAACTATATTGGCATAACTTGATGAGGAAGGAAAATTTATATTGGAGCTTGAATCCATCAATGACACAAGAATTCGGGCCAACTCATGAAGAATAACAAACCATTTCATAGTATCTCATTAAAATGGAGGAAACCTGTAGTTGAAGATTCCACTTTGGGAAGATGAGTATTTTATGCATATCTAGGAGTTACTCAAGGATTGTGGACAACACTTGTCCTTGCTGGAGGCATGTTGGGTCTAAATAGTGGCTCATTACCCCTTTAATTGGGGCACACATTAGTAATGTTATTTTATTATGTCGACTTACAACCATTATTGTAATTATACTCAGCCCCATATATACCAAGGAGACATTTTCATTTGGAATCATCTGTAATTGTACATTTATGTGGGCATAAGGGGTTGTCCTCGAAGAGGCTTATTATCTAAATTTCTCTCTTTTTCAAGGCGCTGAGTACTTATTCTGAGGTTTTTCTATGCTATATTGATATTTGGTTCCTAAAAGATAGCAATTTTGAAAAGTCATGGAGCATACCGTTTAGACGAGGAGTTGTGGACTATTGCAACTTGGTGGTATGGAAGGTTGGGAGTTTTGGTGGATTGGCAGAGAGATCAATTCACATCAATATGTTGTGTGGTAGGTTTCCAACTCCATAGATGGACTTCCAATGGCTTGTCATAGTGAGTTGTGATGGGTGTAGCTCGGGTTCTTTGGAACATATGAGATAGCTTTGTGTGGATGGAAATTTGATGAGTTAGAGTCTTCATCTGGACGAAGAGTTGCACATTGTTGGGGTGCAACAATATATGAGGTATTTTACACAAGAGGATGAGGACACTTGCATAAATGAGTTGCATAGGTCTACAGTGGGCTAGAATAAGTGTTCATCCGCAACTTGGGACTATTTCAGAGAGATGACACAAGTTCATTTGCAACATGTGCATAGAAATAGATATTTTTGTGACTTGGATTATAGACTTGGGAAGAATTTCATTGGATGGTCATGACTTGGGTAAGTGGGACACTTAACTTGGGAGGATTGCATGGTTCTTATACAATGGGAACCATTGGCATATGATAGGAACACAAGATTTGTTCGATATCTTCACAGAGTCTAACTCAGGTATGTACGTGGAGCTTGGTATGGGGACCAAGAATGCAGTACAGGGATATGGAACAATGTCATTCTGGATGGAGTCGAGAGATGTGTTGAGAGTGAAAAATTTGCTATGGGTTCCAGGAGTGTTCCCCCAGTCTCAGTGATTGAGGAGAAGGGATATGCAATGTTTTTAGGATATGGAAATATGTTATTCATGCCCAGTGGATCTAACTTAGACACAGTAGTGGTTCTTGGAGTTATATGGGTCCAACCTATGTGATCCATGGCCAACAATAGCAGAGTGATAGTTAAAAGGGAGTAGGTAGCTCCGAAGGTTATGAAAACTCACAGGGAGCCCAACTTTAGAGGGAGTCAACATATTTAGAGGGAGATATCAGGCTCAGAGGGAGAGTCAGTTATTCATAGGGAGTCAACCTTCAAATTTAGATGGGAGATAGGAGTCTTCCAATAATTTCAAGAAGGTTTCATGGGGTTGATATGGTCATGTGTGATGCTCATAAGTGAGAGGCTTCTTCGAGAAGGGTGTCTTCCAAGAAGGGTCCATGTCATACAAAATGATTTTCTTTGGTGATAGAGAGAGAAACTAATCAGGTGGATTTGAGAGAAACTGTGGCAGTAGATCCAATACAAGAGGAAAATATACTTCCAGTGTGGGATGTAAATTTTAACCTTGTACAATATCTACTATAAACAAATATTCATAAAAGAACAGAAAATATACAATGGAAAATACAAACATTACACAGAGATTTTTCCCCTGGAAACCCAAACCGGGAAAACCAACATATTCAATATTCATTCATTGTGTTACAATGTTTACAATACAAAATACATATAGGATCTAACGACATCTAAAACCCTAACCCAATGACCTGGATTAGTCCAAAACCCTAATTCCTTAACCGGAAATAGAAAACCATCGACAAAGAAACCATGTGCTGAAAAACCACCTAAATATAATGCGGTCTCAAAAAATGCAGTCTCGAAAAATGTGGTCGCGATCCAGAAAAAAATAAATTCGGGGGACCTGCCCCTGAACCCTCGCGTGGGGGGATCCACCCCCCTCTTAACCCCCTGCGCCCGACACATACGCTCTGATGCTACTACACATGCAAAGAATATAACGCATACCCAACATTCTCCCACTTGTTGTTTTCTTTGCATACAAGGGGTTATAGGGTTACATAGTCCACAATCCAGGGCAACAATGCCCATGAATCCTCTACACCAAGAGAACTTATCAGTGCTCACAGATTTTGTTAATGAGTCTGCAACATTCTTCAAAGTGTACACCTTCATCAATGATACTTTCTTTTCTTCAATCATGTCTCTCACAAAGTGATATTGAACATCAATGTGCTTTGTCTTTGATTGATAAGCAGGGTTCTTCGCCAGAAACATTGCACTCTGATTGTCACACTCTATCCTTACAACTTGTTGTACCAACCCAATACCTAAACACAATATTTGTAACCATACTTCTTCCTTACTTGCATAGTGGCTGCCATGTATTCATCTTCTGTAGTTGAAAGTGCCACTACAACCTATCTTTTGCTCATCCAACTTATTGCTCCTCCAAACAAGTTAAACACATACTTGCTTGTAGATATCCTACGATCCAAATATCTAGCCCAATCTGCATCCATAAAACCATGTATATCCACTACTCTGTCCAATCCCAATCTTCCTTCGTAGCACAATCCATAGCTAGCAGTGCCATGCAAATACCTGAAAACCCTTTTTACTATTGTCCAATGCTCCTTCCCTGGTTTTGACATATACTTGCTGAAAACTCCCACTGCATGTGCAATGTACAGTCTAGTATAGACCATTGCATACAACAAACTACCAACTTCACTCGCATATGGAACATGAGACATGTCCTCCTCTTCTTCATGTGTCTTGGGACACTGATCCACAGATAACTTTACACCAACATGAATAGGAACCTTGACCAGTTTACATTCCTACATATTAAACCTTTGCAATATTGTCTCGACATATTTTCTCTGATTTAACCAGAGTTTCCTCCTTTTCTGATCTCTTTTAATTTCCATGCCCAAAATGAAATTTGAACCACCGAGATCCTTCATGTCAAATTTAGAGGACAACCGAGTTTTCACATCTTGGATAATCTCCTTGTTGTTTCCTATCAGCAACATGTCATCCACATATAAGACCAAATAAATCGAATGATCACCAATTAATTTAAAATACACACAATGATTTTCTTTGCTTCTTCTGAAGCCAAGTCCCATCATATAAGTATCAAATTTTTGATACGACATTCTTGGTGATTGTTTTAAACCATACAAGGACTTTTTCAGCTTGCATACTAGCTCCTTCTTTCCCTTCACAACATAACCTTCTGTTTGCTTCATAAAGATTTCTTCTTCCAGATCCCCATGAAGGAATGTTGTCTTCACATCCATTTGTTCTATTTCAAAATAAAATGCAGGAGAAACAAATAACATAAATCTTATGGAGGTTAACTTGGCAGCAAGAGAAAAAATCTCACCAAAATCAATTCCCTCAACCTGGGAATAACCCTTTGCTACTAACTGAGCTTTGTATTTCTCCACCTTTCCTTCTGCATTCAACTTCTTTTTAAATACCAATTTGTTTCCAATGGGATTTCTTCCAGTTGGAAACTCCACTAGATCCCAAGCCTCATTCTTATCCAAAGATGCCATTTCTTCTTTCATGGCCCTTTTCTAGAGATTTCCATCCTCTGAATCTACTGCCTCCACAGTTCTAGGATCATCATCAGTAATAGACAAAGAAAAATTTGAACGGAAATCAAATGGACTATACCTTTCCAGTAGCCTTCTTTCTCGATCTGATCTCCTCAATACTGGAGTATGCATATCTTCTTCTTTTGATTCATGTTCTTCTGTAGAGTCTGATTCATCATCATTTAAATCAAACTCTATTTTCTCTAATTCTTCCTTACTTGGTAGGACTTCCTGTTTAGCAACATCCTTAATTTCTCTAAATACCACATCTTGGCTATACACTACCTTCTTAGTTTCTGGGTTCCAAATCTTATAACCTTTGATACCATCTTTATATCCAATAAAGGTACATTTTTCAGCCTTCTTATTCAGCTTACTCATGTTTTCCTTTGGAACATGAACATATGCATCGCAACCAAATACCTTAAGATGTGTGAGAGAAGGTTCCTTACCAGTCCATACCTCTTATGGAGTCTTGTCATCCAACGCTGATGAGGGTGATCTGTTGACCAGATAACATGCAGTACCCACTGCCTCTGCCCAAAATTCTTTCCCTAACCCGACACCACTAAGAATGCACCTTGTTTTTTCCATCAACGTCCTTTTCATCCTTTCTGCAACTCCATTCTGATGAGGTGTATATGGAGTAGTCTTCTGCCTTGATATACCACACTTCTTACAAAATTATTCAAATTCATTCCCGCAGAACTCTCCGCCATTATCTGTCCTCAGCACCTTAATTATTTTCTCTGTTTGATTCTCAACAAGAGCCTTAAACTCTTTAAACCTGTCAAAGACTTCATATTTCTTCCTGAGGAAATATATCCAAGTTTTCCTCGAGAAGTCATCTATAAATGAGACATAGTACACAGATTTTCCCAATGATGGGACCGACACAGGTCCAAAAACATCA